>QJNY01000080.1:27654-207871 GCA_004155945.1 Monosporascus sp. mg162
CCGCCCCCCCGGGTAACCCCCCCCCCCCCCCTTTTGCGAAACGAGTGCATACAATTGACAACTGTTACCATCAAAGTTCCGGGTGCCCGGAAGATTCTCCCGATTAACCTTTCCCTTTCTCGTTTCCCCGCTCTGCTATTCCACTTAACTTGCGTTCTCTTCTAGTTTTTCCAAAAATTTGGCCAGAAGAATGGGTACCTTGAATCGCGGTCCCCTAATAACGACATTCACAGCGCCGAGCGCATGCGAAATCTACCAGACCAACTTGTACTCTGTACTAGACGGGAACGGGGGATGGTTCGTACAGGGACCCGTCGACCTGGGCAGCTGTTACCCGAGTGGTTATTCATCGCATTCGAGCGAATACTATTCGCCCGGAATATGTCCAAGTGACTACACGCCTGCTTGCACGACGACCCACGCGATCGGTACCTTAACCGAAACGATCCATACTTGCTGTCCAACAAGATACTCGTACACGTGCCATTATGATGGACATCCCGGTTGGGGTGGTTGTTATCACGACATCTCTCAGACGACATCCACGCTCACCTCCTTATACGGCATCAATGCAGGCACAACATCTATACTGGATGATGCGACGATCACCGTTGGTGCTATCAATGCGCAAAGCGTCCAGGTAAGATTTCAAGCGAGCGATTTCGTGGAGACAACCTCTTCGTCCACATCGTCATCTATAATTTCGGACGTATGTAAATCCTCGTATTCTAAGCTTTCACCCAAATCTTTGATCTCTGCCTAAAGCTCCCAATAGGCCTCGTCTGCGGCTAGCTCGACAGGAAGCTCCGTCAGCGATGATTCTGCCGGTGGAGCCAATACTTCAGGAAACCTCCCTGTTGGTGCAATAGCGGGCATTGGTGTTGGAGCCACTTTGGTCGGGCTTACCGTTCTCGGTGCCGTTGGCTTCTTAGTTTGGAGAAGGAGTTCATCCAAGTCTGTTAATCATGCAGTCAAGGGGAACTTGGACTCTTCAAGTGGTAACAACTCCAATTCCCCATACCCTGGTACACGGGCGGATCCAGGGCATGTCTTCTGGGAAAACAACTCGAACCCAATATATAATCATTGGGGAAGCCGCGCACAACCATCTGAATTGGCCGAGGAATCGGCCGCCCAGGAGTTGTCTGCTACTGCTGCGCCGGTTGAATTGGACGCTGGCCCGCACCAAACTTCGTTAACGAACCGAAGTTTGATATAGAAATACACTCGGGGAAGCAAGTTTAAAGACGTTATGGTAATGCTATAGTCTGGCATAGAAGGACGCCCAGTACCATTCCATGCTATGTTAATTGGTAGCGACCTGGAGGCAAAGTTTTGTCGATCAGCTACAGGGTATCTCATCAAACCTTGTCGCGTCTTATCGCACTGCTTCAATGCATCAACATCCGAGTCTTTTCTTCTGATAGGCCGTCGAAGGCTTGGCTTAAACATGGTCAAAGTCTAATGTGACTAATACAGGCCCGCGGCGATGAGCTCGGCTGTAGCATGTCCTCAAATTGTGAACCTAGGGTATGCATGGTACAGTACGCCGGCGAGACATGGCATAACGACAGTATCCCGTTGGTTATGCACTTAGGCAGTAAAGCCATGTTAACCGTTATAATCTGGTTATCCTCCTCTGGCTCGAACACAATGTAAGCGTAAGGAGGAAGGTGGATGGTGCGGTATATCGTACAGAAATCAACAACTTAACAGCGTAGGGGCGGAAGGCGAAAAGGGTGATGTCGTTAGCAAAGGGAAGGCGGTGATACAAAAGTAAAGGTACCAGGCCTTTTTAACAAAGCTCGAAGTTTTTGATATGTAAGCAGTAATATGTGTAATTCCGTAAGTGATAGAATCATACGACTTTTAAAAGCATAGGATTTATTTTAAGCCACCGCTAAGGCCGTAAGAAGTAACCATCTTAAGAGCTTAAAGCTTAAAGCTTTTTTACTCCGAATGGTAAGGTAATAACTCGAAGTCGCTCCATAAGTTGGTATGCGATACTTAAGCCACTGTAAATGACAGTGGCTTACGTATCGCAATTATTTCGCAATCATTGCCCTAAGATTTCCCTTTTAAAGGTAGATAGGCAAGACTTGGTAAAATCTATCAAAAAGCTACATTACAAATCTAGCCCCTATTGCAATAGAGTGACGGCTAAGTATTTATTTCGAAAATCTTCTTCAAACGGGCATACCAAAGTTCTTTAAGGCTTTAAGCTTAAGAAATTCGAAGTTAGAACGGTTACCATTTGGGGCCCAAGATAAAACAACCCTTAAGTATAGGAGATATTGTCAGATATAAAGGACGTCAGTTGTATTGTTGTATTCGGCTAGTTGTAGGTGCTATTGCACGTATCCAACTTTAGGTAGCTTAGCCACGTAACATAAATGGGCCGATCAGTAGGTGACCTTTCCGTATATAGGTACGCTACGCACCCCCCAGCTAGCTAACACACCCCTTTAACGCCTTGATGTTTTCACGGCGTTGCCCGTCACATTCCATCACTTTTTAAAGCCACAGCTATCCATTCCACCTTTCTTCCGGCCATTGAATCTTCTTGATTAGCCAATTCCTCATCTGAAATAACCCTCAAAGCTTTCCTCTGCTGGTATAGGGCTTCTGTAATACCCAGCAATCCTAGCTGCTCTCTGAAGTGTCTAAAGGTTTCTCGTAACAGGGCTTTAGTTAGTCTATCAGCCAGCATGCCGCCTGTGGACGTATAATTCATTCTGATCAGGTCCCTCTCTTCTTCCTCTCGCAGCCAGTGATTGTGTATATCCACGTGCCGTAGCTTTGTCACATAATTAGCGGTCCTGCATCTAGGCCGACTGCCAGTTCTTTGATTAGTCGAGAGCTGAATAAGGCTTCTTTAGCAGCCTGCGTAAGGGATAACAACTCCGTTTCAGTTATAGAAGTAGTCACTATAATTTGCTTATTCGCCTGCCATCCTATTACTCCTCCGAACAGCTTTATTACGTAAGCTTGTAATTCTTTCAATCTACTATATTATCCGCAAAAAAGGCCCAGTTCCAAATATCTATCGAATTTTTGTTACCAAACTGGAACGATAACGTTTTAGTCCCGATTAGGTATAGTATAATCCGATTAGCTATTTAATAATAGACGTTATTAAGGTTTAATTCAAATTTGCTCAAGTAGGATAACTTACAAAATATATCTAATCACGTATTAATAGTAAGGTATAGAATAGAACTGATATTTTTCTAATATTTATTTATTTATTAAATTTTATAATGCCAGCTTAGGATTCAATAATAACTTGAAATTCGGTATTTATGTTCTTAAGAATTTAAATAAATCTTTTAAAAATTAGAGAAATTTATTTATTTATAAAATCGGATTAAAATATTTAAATTTTCTTGTTTACTTTATATTTATATTTTTTGATAGCAAAAAATTACTACAAGTCTTTATTTCCTATGAAAATGAAAATATACCGTCTCTATATCTAATAAATTAATTAATTAACTAGGTTTTAATACTTCTCACTATACGCAGCGATAATATCGTCGACGCTAAAAATAAAAGTATCATTTAACGATTAAAATTACAAAACTCATATAGAACGGAGTTAAGTTTTGAATAATTTAATATATTAACAAATTCTTTTTGCTATAACAGAAGTAATTTGTGAAATTCGTATAGTACCTTTTTAATTAGAAATATCTTATTACGTTATTGATATTTTAACACCGTCTTTATATATATTTCATAATGTATATTCGCATTAACGAAGGTCTCTATAGCGCTATATTACCTAAGATTTAGGTCGAACTTAACTGTAATAATAAACCAAATTCGAAAAGACGTTTAATAATCATAAATATGTTGATATTATAATATATGTTCTTAAACTATTAATTACTTCATACCTCGAGACGAACTGCATATTTCTGTAATTAATCGTATTTATCGAACTTGCAACCGTATAATTACATATTGTACAAAAGAGAGAAGCTTTTCTGACCTAAAAATGAAAGAATAATGAAAAATACAGCTAACAGCAGCGGGAAAGAGTCGTTGCGAAAGAGTTAAAACGAAAAAACGGAAATTCAGTGTTTCCGGCAAACCCTGACATAAAGCGCGTACTTATAAGGAAGCTGTAAATACGTTTAGCGATAAGAAATCTAAGTAATTTGAATTAAATTAATATATATTTGTTACAAGTCAAAATTAACTTCTATATTGTTGAAATTCGAACTTTTCTGTTTTAATAACCCCTTTTAAAAGCTGCAATAAATTATATATGTATAATTATGCAAAGTCTAATGGGTTCAAGCTTTATTTTCCAGGCTGAGCCAAATACATAGAAAATTATTAGACGATGTAATTTGCACGATAGATATTATACGCAGTATTTTAGAATACGATGATTGATTAATAGTTTTTACGGTTAGGATAAATTAATACCTTAGTTTTATAAAGCCTTACTTTAAAGCCGACTGATGCGTGGTTGCCGATAAGCTCGACCTTAATAAACTTTATGCCCGTTAGCTGGTTCGGCAGGGTTAAATAATATGACTTAGAAAATGTTAAGCTTTACGCGGTAAACCTGGAGGATAAATCTTAAGGATAAACCTTAAAGATAAATCTTAAAGCCAAACCTTAACGATAAACGTTAAGAATAAACCTTAAAGGTAAATCTTAACGGTAAACCTCGAGGGTAAACCTTAAAGACAAATCTTACCGGTAAACCTTAACTGCGTATAAAAGGCTAGCATCGTTTTAAGCTTTCGCTAATCTTACTCGATCGTTCCTATAGCACCTTCTCGAATTACCTAAGATAATATGCCGCGTAAGTCCGAATATGCGATACCGGTAATCCAGAACTGTAAGATTTCTATAGAAATCGTTTCATTAACGGTACATAATTCCTACTATATTACCGGACGAGCTAAAATTATCGATATTACTATCAACGCAAAAAGTCTTTCCTAAGAAGATCGACTTCGACTTTTGATTTTCGGATACGTTTTGATTCGAGAAAGTGACGGTAATCGATTTTTGCTAAATTATATGCCGAAAAATATAACGATTATAACGGAACTATTGGTAAAACTGGAAGGGGAAGATAGTGGCAGGCTTGACAATTTCGACGTTCAGATTTTGGAATAATGTATGCTGGAGAATTAGGAGCGATGGTTTGCCCGGCTGTTCCGAATTGCGAAGACCGTCCAGAATTTCGATAAGAATCGGCGTGGATAGGAGCGGGATAAGGCAGTCTGAAGTCGCCTTGGAGTGAGACGCCTACGAGAGGGATGGGTTTAGTGAAGCCTAGAAATTGAGGTATCAATCTATCATTTTATCCAATTTTTTCTAAACGGTTACGTCTTTTTTAGGGAGAATATATATAATTATATATATAAATTTTCAACGATTTTAAAGTGGATATTTTAAGCCTTATATCGTTAAGATACTTCTTTACATTTTATTTAAAGAATTAAAATACCTTAAAGAAAAATAATATCAATTAAATTAGTTTATTTAATTAATTGCAAAAATAAAACTAATTAAGAAAAACTAACTAATTAACCAAATGTGTCATATATAGGAGATATTAATGTGTTGTATTAATTGGCTAGTTGCGTGCATTCTAGCAACGCGTACTGATCTTTGAAGTAGTCTAGCCACGAAGCATATATCTTCCGATCAGAGGGAGCCTTTCCGTATACAGCGTGCTAGCGCACCCCCTGCTAGCTAACACACCCCCTTAACGCCTCGACGCAGTTGCAGCGTTGACTGTTAGACTTTATCATTTTCTAGAGCCGCAGCGATCTATTCCACCTCTCCTCCGGCGATTAAGTTCTTTTAACTAGCTAATTCCTCCTCTGAAATTATTCGCAGGTTGTTCCTCCGCCGATCGAATGCTTCCGTAACAGCTATTAATCTTAGCTGCTTTTTAAAATGCCTAAAAAGATCTCATAACAGGGTTTTTGTTAATCTATTAGCCAACATGTGGCCCGTAAACATATACTCTACTTTAATCATGTTCCTTTTTGCGGCTTTTCACAACCAGTAATTATGTATACCTATATGCCGCACCTTCGTTTATAAGAGGGCGACGTCGGCGTTGATAAGCCGAATAGTCTGTCGATTATCGCACCACATATTTAACGGTCCAGTATTTAGAGTAACTCCTAATTCTTTAATTAATCGAAAGCTAAATAATGTTTTTTTTGCAATTTACGCAAGACATAATAATTCCGCTTTTATTGTAAAAGTAATTACTATATTTTGCTTATTCGCCCGCTCTTTTATTATTCCTTTAAATAACATTATAACGTAAACTTAAAAACTTTTCCGATGGATCGTATTATCTGCAAAAAAACGTCGCTCCAAATATTTAACAAATCTTTACCCCCGAATTGCAAAATTCATATTTTGGTCCCGATCAAGTATAATATAACCCTTCGACAGCTTTATAATGCGCGTCGCTAAGGTTTAGATTAATTCGGTCAAGTCGGGATACCGCAAAGACTATATCGGATCGCGTATTAACTGCTACGTACAGGATGGAACCGATCTTCTTTTAATATCTATTAACAAACTCTAGATAGGCTAGATCAGGATTCGGCAATAGCTTAACGTTCGTTATTAACGTATCTAAAAGCTTATGCAAACTTTCTTTTAGGATTAGGTTAACCAGCTTATTTATAAAGTCAGATTAAGAAAGCTAGATTTTTCTTTCAGGTTTATCTTTAATTATTTCGATCCCTAGAAACCACTATAAATCTTTGCCCTCTATAAAGGTATATCGCTTCCCTATCTACTAAATTACCTGATCGACGAGGTCTTAATTTCTTTTGCAGTACGCCGTAACGATATTGTCCTTAAAGAAAAGGATAAATGTTCTTTAACGAATAAAACAATAAGATTCATAAAAAATGGGGCTAAGTTCTAGATTTTTAAGCGTCCCAGTAAATTCCTTCGAACAAAGCAAAAGTAACTCCCTTAATCCATATAATACCTTCCTAATTAGGAAAATCTTGCTACAATACGGATATCCCGGGGATATTTTCATATATACTTTATAAGGTAGGTTGGCGTTAACGAAAGCGTTTACCGCGTTATATTGCTTAAGCTTTAGGCCAAATCTAACCGCGATAACGATTAAGGTTTTGAATAACTTTTTAACTAAAGTAGATACGTATATATTGCTACAAACTTTCTTTAGCTGTTAATCGCCCCCTACGACGAAACGTACTTTGCATTTTTGCAATTAATTATGCTTATCAAACTTGTAAATATATACCTATATTCACCTTAAAACCTGTTTCTTTTTAGCAGAAAACGAATTAACAACTTCCCAAAGCTGTATTTCCTTATAACTTTATAAGTCCACCTTTTCGGCCTCATAAAATGACTTCTCTAACGGATATATATTTATCTTTTTATAGCCTTACGGCAGTGGCGGTAAATTGCGCCCATATAACCGGTTTCGTAACCTACGGATTTTATATAGTTTTGAATCGAAACCTTTCCGATTAAGGTAACGCGTATTTCGAGTAATTAATTTCCCTACATTTCCGTAACTTACAGGCCGATTATTGATCGTACCAATAAAATAAATTAATCGTCCTGCGTTAAACGCGGTTTTCCATATTTATAATCGTACCGATAACCACCCTTTCAACGCAGAACGTACGGGAAACTTACGTTTACAGCCCGTAAGGTATCTTCGTTTTTTACAGCTACTTTAGATTAAATAAAACGATAAGAATTTAAAGCTACCTTTATTATTTCCGCTAACGCATTAATTATAGCAGTTATCAAAACAAACACTAATAAAGATAATGGACTACAAAACGGAAATAATTCAAATACAGCGGTCGTATAAAAGTAATTAATTTTATACGAAAAGGCTTATTTTTCCTCATTCCGTACGTTTTGTACGTTTATACTATTTTGGAACTACCTTTCTTATCCAACCGATAACTAAATTATTTCGCTTAAAATTTTATCTTTTTTTTATATCTGTATATTTAGGTAACCTATGCCTTAATTAAGTAATTTTACTTATTACAATAACTTCTGTAAAATCTTTTTCTCTAACGTACAAAAAGTTATCTTTTAAATTTTTAATATTATCTAAAAATGTAACCTTTTCGTTAAACAGTACGTCTCAAATAGCAATAATCTTATTAATTAATAAGTTCCAGATCTGGTAGATATTCGTCAATCGGTAACCGACGAGAAACCCAATTTATACTTTATGTTCAGCTTTTGGAATCTTTATTCTTTTTTCATAACGGCAGTTATTATAACATAAGCCATACAGCCATATACTCGCAGGTAAGCCTGTTAAAGCTTCCAATTAAATATTGCAACGCCGTCCTTATACGCTAGTTAAATGTAATAAACCTCGTAGAAGCATTTGCTAAAAAAGTACGTATTTAGGGATACGGTTATACAAATATACTGCCGCTTTAAAGATGTATACGATTAGAAACGAAAGTAACTTAACGCCATTTCGTATCGTAATCGCTTTCTTTTTAATTATAATCCCTAAACGCTTTGCCTTTCAGTTTTAGGCCTAAAGTATGCGATATTAAAAGCTTAAGTCTGATACTAAAAGAAGACGACTGGAGCATATTTCGAAGCTGGTAATCTTTCAAAATCTCGTTATCACATTCGAACAACTATAGAAAAACCTTATCCTGGTTCTTCAAAACCTTTGGGAAATATAGGAATATTATAATCAGTATATCTTGCTTTCGATTCTTTAAGTAAATATTCCTGATATATCCCAAGTACCTATCAGTCGCAAACATAACGTATTTATACCTTTTAGTGTTTTCTTCGAAATCTGTGAAGTCGATGGCGATTTGCTGCCCTAATCGGGAATCTCCCTCCCTCGGTTTACAGCGTATTTGCCTTTTTGCTTTCGCTTTACTATATGCTTGGCATTCGACTATTATAAAACCCTTCGGGCGGACTCCCTTTATATAGGACTACAACTAAGCGATTACTTCGAACCCTAAGTGTCTTAATCTTAGGTGCTATATTGTACCGTTACCGATTCGTAGTAGTTTCGCTGTATATAAGTTAACGTTTTGTCTATAAGATACGAGGGCTGTATGCGTAGCTATTACGCTAATATCTTCAATAACGAACTGATTACACTTGTTTATCAGCGTAACAACTATCTAATTATACTTATCTCGAATAATACTTTAATTCCTCGATGGTCCTACTAATACCTCTTCTTTCGAAACTGCCGGAAAGATACTAGATTGCATACGAGATTCTCGCAATAGGCCACGTCGTACAAACGTAACGCTCTAAAGCCCTGAAGGAGTTAAAGCAATATATCCACTTCTCTGTATCCTTTAATCGGGACGAAGCTGTTCCTTACGTACATATCGGCGCCTTGGTGTTACGGCTTGGTCACCCGTAGCGCGGGGTAGCTCTTATACAGCTGTACACACCAGAATGATTGCCACAATTGCGATCATTCCACCGATCTTTTGCCCTGGTGGCGGAGTGGCATTGGTGCAGCCATAACACTTGGATCGATATCTTATAGCTTAAAAACCTGCTGATTAAATTAAATATATATTATAGACCCTAAGTTTATAATGGCCGAATTTTTTAGGTGATAAAACGCGACGCTTATCGTATTACGTTAATCAGAAATCTGGATACACGTCGGTATTCGTCTTATTTCTTTCAAGAGTTAATTTATTTCCTAAGTAATTAACTTTTTTATAATCTTCAATAAACGATCAATTTTTTCCTTTAAGGATTAATCGGAAGCAATTCGGTCTTAAATTAATGCCAAAATTCGCCTATTAGGCTCAAACTTTGCTGGAGCTTTGTTAAGGAACGCGTAATGGTATTAGGGTAACGTATGCCCAGGGTTTAAGTACGCTTCGTACCGAATCCTTTATGCGTTTAACTTTTGGCGCTTCCGCTTGTTACTGCGGCTATTTCGGCCCGTTTAAGATCTTTCACGATTACTTCGTTTCAGCTTTCTCTGAAAGGTTTTATTACGTAGCTGATTGCTAATCTTCTTGGTTTTTTCTTAATTAGGATCGTCCTAACTAGAAGGGTTTATTAGAGTTTTATAGAAAATTGGGAACGTTACCTTAACGTTTTTTATTAACTGTTATAGATTCGTTACGGTCTAATAATTCAAAAAACTAACTCCGTTCTTTAAATAATTAATCGTTTCTTTTTCGATATTATCCTACTGAAGAAGCATAAATAAATTCGGCTAATTAAGCATAATCGGCGCTATTGCTATATAGAGCTAATTCGTCCAGATAACTGGCATAGTTGTTTCGGAAATCCCGCAGCGCTAGCCTTAAACGATAATCTTTTGCTACTTCGTTATTTATTTATTAAACCTTTTAACGGTTTTCAAGGCCTGCTGTAATCGTTCTTCGTATTCGCGTTTAATATTTATAAGTAATCGGCTATTGTAAACATTTTCTAATTATTACAATTTAACCTACCAACCTTTAAAGTCGTTATTAGGGCTTAAGAAGGTTTACTTAATCGATAGAGAAACGTTATTAAAAAGTTATTTTATAAGTTCTTTGGAGTTTTTTCGGAAAGTTTTGTATTTTCGATTTAGGCAAATGTAAATCGCGAAATTCTGAGTGTAAACTTATTTACTTCCGGTCGTTATCTCGAAGGTATTTATTAGGTAGTTCGTATAATCGATTTCTTCGATTTGTAAAGTTTCTTCGAAGGAACCATTAGTGGTATGACCAGAGGGACTTGGCATGAAAAGAGACGGTCGGAGGATATGGAAGATATCCCCGATATAGGTCATAGGCTACGTAACTGGCTTAAAGGGTTTAAAACGCTTAGCACTTTAAATTCTTTAAGCCAGTAGGGGCCGGCTTAAAGGGCTTAATGGGTTTAAAGGTTTAAGCCGCTTAAGAACTTTAAGCTAAGATTAATATATATATATTTATTATTTCCTATAATTTAGATAGTACCAGCTTGTAATAATAATTAGTTATCCAGAAATATATTTACTATTATCAAACGTAATTATCGTTTTATTGCTTAAATTCTTACGATATTACTGTTAACATAAACCGTACAATTAAGTCTAGTAATTAGTTAAGCTTATAACCCTTATACGTTACAAGGTTTTATTCAATAGTACCGTCAAACTTTAAGCAATATTTAATAGTGTCAAAATGTCGATCAGCGCCGAAACCACCGTTCCTACCTTTACTTAGTAGCTTCAAAAACGCGTCCAGCAGCTTCAGGCCTATATTTAGCAGGTTACTGTCCAGGTTACCGCCGCCCTAATCGATTCGGTGTTAGCAGCCGTTACTTCAAAGCTTAAAGTCAAAAAACTCGAACCTTACGATGGTACAGAGAGCGTTTAAAACTTTTTAACCCAGGCTAGAATATATTTACGATTGGAAAAGATCGAAGGCAACGCCGACAAAATCCTTGTTATAAGAGGATTCCTAAAAGGAAACGCTTTAGATTAATTTAAGCTTACGTTGCGAAATTACTTAAAAAATGTAAAAAACGACCAAGAAACGGTTACTAAAAGGATTTTCGAAAGTTACATTAACTTCGAATAAAAGCTTAAGAATAATTTCGATAACCCGGACGTAGAATAAAACGCTGCATAAAACCTTTTATAGCTTAAACAAAAAGGACCATCTTTTAAATATGCCGTCGAATTCAAAAACCTTATATCTAAGGCAGGATGGGTCGACGATAAAAACGATACCTTGATCGACGTCTTTTATAAAAGGATAAAAGATAATATTAAGGACGAAATTATTAAAATCGAACGATCTAGCGTATTCGATAAATATATCGTTAAAGTTGTAAAGATCGACAATCGACAGTTTGAACGACGACAAAAACGACGTAAACTGTTTACCCTACGGTTTAAATTTTAAGGAACTAATCAAGGTTAAAGGCGCTTTACGCCTTTTACTTTTATGGAATCCAACCAAAATTTATAAAACTAGGGGCCATCCAGTCGAAAAATAAGACTTCTGTTATTTATTATAACTGGGATAAGCTCGAACATATTGCGCGAAAATGCAGAAACCTTAAGAAAAATGTATATTAGGTTTCAGTTTTTGAAAACCAGTATAAGAAGGAACCTAGCGACCGAAAAACGATTAATATAATTCGCGCCAGGAATAACGATAACCCTTTACCTAAGATGCGATAAGGGATAACAAAAGCGAAAGAATTAGCCTAATTAAAAGCCAAAAGGGTTAAAAAAGTTAAAACCATTGGACCTATTATCACCTAGTAGCTATAGAAATACGAAAGATAAAAAAAGCTAAGCGACGATAAGCCACTTTCCCGCGTACAGCAAAAACGGTAACAGAAAAACAACCAGTCAGTACTTAACGTATAGCTAAAGGAATACCGAAGATAGGACGAAAACCTGTACTTAAAAGAACTCGATCGACACGGGAAGCTTTACGCGGTTAGCTGTCGACGACCGCAGTACGAGGTATACGAAAATAAGAGAGAATATATCGCGCGACGAATTATGCGCATATAGCGACAAGGTTTCGATTTTAAGAATCGAACTAGAAGTAATCCTAGGGATTAAAAGTAATATTGCCATATACGAAAAGCCGCTATAATAGAAAGGATCGACAAGCTGGCAGTTACCAGAAGCTAGCCAAAAGGAAAATACTGCCTTGCATATAGACCTTAGTGCTTTTACGAATAATGCAATTACCAAACGCAGAAAAAGTTGATTTAAAGAATAATGGAAACGTATTGCCAGAAAATAATTACCGATCCACGGATTTAACTAGCCTTTACGGAAAACCTAGAAGAGCGATCAGCTATATAAATGGAAATTCGCTCCTTTTTAAGTTAAAGCTGGAAAACCCCAAAGCTAGAATATATCACTAGAAAAACGTTCTAGAACCAAGTGGAATACTTAACAGCAACGTTACGCCGATAAGAGCAGCAGTTGAAATGGATCCAAGATAAGAACAAAAAACTTGGAGAAAGAATTCAGCAATTCGAAAACAGCCCAAAAGAGCTAAACCACCTGTGATGGGGCCCTAGGCTGGCAGAAAAAACGAAGATGGATAGCAACACCCTAGGAGGGCTTTAAACGCAATAAGAACAACGCGAAAAAAACCTATTACGGTCGAAATACGAATCAAAAACAAACGATATACCTCATTTGTGGACTGCGGAGCAAAAGAAGGTAATTATATCGCCCCAGAAGTAGTTAATAAGCTGCAACTACTATAAAAAGATAACGAAGAACTTTACGAGGTCGAAAACGCAGAAGATCAAATATTTAGCTACGACGATAGATAAATCCGACGTAAAATTAATTACCTTAAGACCTTTGTCGAAGAGAGAAAATAAACTATTAGTTTCGATATTATGGCTATAAAGGATTATGACTTAATCTTGGGTTTGCTATGGTTAGAATAGTATAATCCGGTTATTAATTAAAAAACTTGCAAAATAAATTACGATTTATTTTCCAACGATAAGCTAGACGACGAAAAATCTTAACACTTGATCGATAAGGTAAAAGAATGCACGCATAAGGAAACGGTAGAAACTTGATTACCAAAAATAATACAGAATAACCGAAAAATACGACGTATTATTATTAACTTTAAAACAAAATTCAGGCAGATAAATAACGATTTAAAACGACCGCCCGAAAAGCTACTAGAATGGATAGTTAAGATACTTCCATAGTATTATAAGTATAACAAGTTATTTGGTAAAGAACTCGATACTAAATTGCTAAAGCATAGCGAATAAAATTACGAAATAATCTTTAAAGATGGTAAAAGTACCGCCTTTTATCCGATATACAACTTAAACCATGCAGAATTATATATATTCCGCGATTACCTGGAAGATAAACTTCCAAAAGGATAGATTCGACGTTTTAAATTATTAGCAGGATACCTTATATTTTTCGTACTAAAACAAGGGGGAAAGCTTCGATTAGTAGTAGATTATCGACAACTTAACGACATTACCGCTAAGGATAGAACGCCGTTATTATTGATTACTAAAATAAAAGATCGCTTATAAAAAGCAAAATAGTTTATAGCTATCGATGTTCGAAATAGCTAGAACATAATTCGGATCAAGAAAAGATACGAATAGAAAACAGCCTTTAGAATAAAATACGGCCTGTACGAATACCTGATTACCCCCATGGGATTAACCAAGGTACCAGCGACCTTCTAACGAATAATAAACCATGTATTAAGTAAATACCTGGATATTTTTATTGTTTGCTACCTCGACGAGATTTTTATTTACTCGGAAAAGGAAAAAAAGGACGAAAACATGATTATCAGGTTTTATAAGCGCTGTAGAACGCCAAACTTTTAGTTAATACCGAAAAAAGTTATTTTTACCAGCAAAAACTCGAATTACTAGGACATATTATTACGTTAAGATAAATTCGCATAAACCTTAAAAAGTTATCAGCAGTTAAGAATTAAATACTGCTTATTAAGGTCAGAAAGATATAAGTATTTCTTGGATTTACTAATTACTACCGAGGATTTATACGTAATTTCAGCAAAATGGCCATGCCATTAACTGAACTTACCAAAAAGGATAAATCCTTTAAATGGATTCCAAAAAAGAAAATAACTTTCCAGCAAATTAAAAACGACTTTCCAATAAACCAGTATTAATTATGTACGACTTAAAGTAACCAGTTTAGCTAAAAACCGATATTTCGGATTATGCCTTAAAAACTGCAATTAAATATCGAAACGGTTAAGGAAAGCTTTACCTAATTACGTTTTATTCCTATAAGCTACATAAAGCCGAATTAAATTATCGCATTTATAATATGGAATTCCTAATTATCGTTAACGTTTTCAAGGAATTTAGGTATCACCTTAAAGGTAATATGTACCAAATTAAGGTATATACGCATTATGAGAACATTATACATTTTTTTACGATACGAAAACTTATCGGAAAATAGTTACGTTATGTAAAAAGCCTTTCTAAATTTAATTACGTTATTATCTATCGAAAAGGATCGAAAAATGGCAAAGTAAACGTATTTAGCAAACGGCTTAACCTGGAAGAACCTAAGGTTAAGATATAATAAACAATCTTCGATATTATACTCGAAGGATACCTAAAATAGCGACGAATTGCTACGATACGAACAATACCAGCTGATATATATTAACGCATATAACAATATAACGCCAATTAACCAGCAAAGTACTAAACAAATAAAATATAAATACCTGAAAATTTACAAAAAAACCTAATACGAAACGTACACGAACACCTTATACATGGACACCCAAAAATCCTCAAAACCTTAAAACGCTTACAAAAAACATATTACTTTCCCAAAATGAAAACTATAATTCAAAAAGTTATACGGCAATGCGATATTTACGCCAAAGCAAAAGTCCGACGATATAAGCCCTACGGAAAACTATAGCCATTACCAGTTGCTAAACGACCATAAAATTCGATTACATTTAACTTTATTACTAGGCTTTCTTTATTAAAAAATCCAATTACAAAAGTACATTACGATAGCATTTTCGTAATCGTTAATCGATTTACGAAAACTTTATATTTCCTACCCTATAATAAAAATACCGATGCAAAATAATTCGCATATATTTTCTTTAAACATATTTTAAATATCTACGTACTTTCAACGGAAATTATTTCGGATAAAGGTGCCACTTTTACTTTAAAATTCTGGTAAGGTTTAATGGCTTAACTTAAATTAAATTGTAAATTATCCAGCGTATATAAACCTTAAATAAACGGACAGACAAAAAGAATTAACCAAACGTTAAAAACGTATTTACGATAATATATTAATTGTAAACAAAACAACTGGGTTAAAAAGTTACCAGTTATATAGCTAACTTATAATATTAACTACTACGAAGATATTAAAACGACGCCAGCAACTGTTAATTTTGGATTTATATTTAAAGTTTACCGAAACTTATCTAAAAATAAACTAATTAACGTTAAAGTAATTTTTATATCAAAATAACTAAAATAGCTGTAACGTATTACACCATTAAACGGTCCAAACCATTGAACGGGCCATTTCCTAGCATTTCGCAACAACAAATTCAAATAACTCAACAACAACACATCGCATTAATTTAAATCAATCGGATTCTTCTTCGCTAAACGTATCTACAACTTCTATACAAGTACGCGCATTATGCCCAAGCTTGCCGCAGACGCCATACTTCCGTTCCTTGGTTTTAACCCTTTTACGACGACCCCTTCCAGCTGTTATTGGCTGCATTTTTTCACCATCCCCTTCTTTTTAGGCCAAAAGAGCTTATCCCTTTTGTATAGTAAGTATTCCTTCTTTTTGAAAACGTTTATTTTTGGTCCTACGACGTTTACTTAAAATGTGGTTCGTTTCGCGCAATTAAACGTTTTCTTCCCGGAGAAAAGTAACTTCATGCAACAGCAACATATAACCTTTTGTTACAAGTTTAACCGACTGAAATATTTTTATTAGCGAACTACCCTATTGGTTTCCAATTTTCTTTTGCAAATAACGCGATTACCGCGTTATTTCCTTAATATTCCTAAGGGTTTTCGCGGGCGGGGAATAAATAGAACCGGCGGAGGTTAGCGGGGAGACGGTCGGCGTAAGCACAACTGGAAGAACCTCCAATTCGGAAAAAACGTTATTAGGATCGAATAAAACAAAACCAGCTTTTGCAAATCCAGATTTAATATTGCTGGACGTTATAGCAGCTTGAAACGCGTCGTAAAAGCCGGCAAAAAAATCTTCTTTGGCAATGTAAGTATAATGGCGTCGTATTAAGTTTTCGATATAGCGCGAATAAACGCGTTTTAAAACAAAAAAACAAAATATATTAAAAGGTTAAAACCGATACGAAAAATGCGCGGGCATACAAAGCGTGATAATATTGTTGTTGGCGCAGTATTTTTCGAATTTTATCGAATGGTGGTTTTCGTAGCCGTCGAGGATAAGGAAACGTTTTGAACCTTTCGTACGCGTCCGAATATGCTTGTCAAAATACTGGATCTATTCGAAACTTAATTTATTTGTTATCCAGCCATTATTACTTAATGCAATCTTCCAATCGGCTGCTAGCGGTAGGTTATCGCGGTACCAGGACCTAAAATAATTTTTTCCCGTTATGATAATAAATAACGGCATAACCCAACTTTAGGAATTAACAGCCTGGATACTTATAACCTATTTTTTATTCCCTTATTGCGCTTATTTAAGTTTTCTACGTTTTTCGGCATTAATAACTACCATATCCGTTGCCATAAGAAGCCTTATCAAAAATCCAGTCTTGTCGAAGTTATAAATATCCTCTTCTACGATACCGTATTTCGCGATTGTAACCCGAACAAGCTCGAACTATTTGCGAAATGATTCTGGATTTTCGGATAGGATCCGTTAATAATCGATTTTCCGATTTAAACGCGTTTGGAGTTTTTTTTGCCGTCGAACAAATCTCGACGCCTAGTTAACTCCAACGCGTTCTGCAACGCGTTAGGCAAGTAATAAATTTGCTATATTTTCAACATGCTAAAGCCGGACAGGAAACGTTCGCGTATCTAGGTCGAGGATTCGGTCGATAATCGATTTTTCTTCGGTTGCCGTCAATTTCTGCAAGGGAGGGATAATATCGGCTCGGGCGCATTTACCGCAATATTAGGCTTTCAAGGTCGATAAAGCAACTTTATATATAGAACTAAGTTTCGCATAACTAAGTTTCGGGTTTCGTTTTTTAACCTAAATGGCTAAGTTTATTCTCTCTTATTTAGTAAGTCGTTCCATATTATTGGTATTAAGAAATGGGCAATTGAAGATAAGTAATTGGAATGTATGCAAAATTGGCCCGTTTAATGGTTTGGACCGTTCAATGGTATGGCACGTTACGTAAAAATAAAATCAGAATTTAACTTCGTACTTAACCAAAGAAGCAAATATTACAACCAAAAAAGGTTAAAGGGATTAACCTTTTCGGAAAGGGAAATAGTTTACTTAGCTACCAAAAATATCCAAACTAAAACGTTAAACAAAAAATTCGATTTTAAATACATCGGCCTATATAAAAAGGCTAAAAAGATTTTAAAAAATAACTATAAATTAGAGCTACCGTCGAAAGTTAAGCTTTATCGAATCTTTTATATTTCCCTATTAAAGTTAGCAGTAAATACAATTAAAGTTAATCCCAGAGAAAATTAGGATAAGGAAGTTATGAAAAATGCACCAATTTATAAGGCAGAAAAAATACGGGATATACGCAAAGAAAAGGGACTTACCTAGTACCCAATCAAATGGAAAAACTACCTAGACTCCGAAAACACCTAAGAACACGCGAAAAACCTTACAAAGGCCTAACACCTCCTGAAAAGCTTTCACCAGCAACGCCGGAAGCGTTAAGGTTAAAAGTACTTCAGTTTAGGTCACCTAAAAAAGGCCAGTCGGCGGGTAAGAAGGTTTGCGCTAACGTAACTTTAACTTCCAGCTACTGTTACTTTCGCTTTAGACGTTTAAATTCTTCCATCGCCTCCGCACCTTAAATACCTCGACGTAACATTTCGACCCCGCGCTAGCGTAAAACCTTGCGCAATTTTTGCAGGCGATCGATTTCATTAGCGGCAAAACGCAAAGCCTTTCGCGCCTGTTCTTTTTCCCGTTCTAGTCGCTTTTCCTTATCCAAAAACCGTTAGTATTTAAAAACTAAAGGATTAAATAAATTACAAAAACTACCATATTTAACGCAGCGAAAGCATTTCCCCGAATTAAGGTATGCTTTATAAACTTTCCGTTTAAATTTGCAACGAAAACAGGATATATTAAAAGATATAATAAAATCAAAAGTATCGATTCGTTTTAACAGAATTAAAGGGTTATTACGTTTACGAAATCTTTATTTTTTAATACGACTTAACATAGCGGTTAAAAAACAAAAAATAATATGTAAAAAGTGAAATTACTTACTAGATAAATGCAATAAACAAATTAATTTTTAAAAGCAAAAATCCTAAAAAGGAAAAGATCATATTATAACTAAAGGGACTTAGCATAAAAAGAAACGGTCGGAAGATATGGGAAATATCCCCGATGTAGGTCTTAGTTTACGTAATTAGCTTAAAAGTCTTAAAGCGCTTGGCACTTTAAGTCCCTTAAGCTAGTAAGGGCCGGCTTAAAAGGCTTAACGGGCTTAAAGGTTTAAGCCGTTTAAGCACCTTAAGCCAAGACCAATATATATATATTTATTATTTCCTATAGTTTAGATAATACCAGCTTGCAATAACAATTGGTTATCCAAATCTACATCTGCTATTACTAGACGTAACTATCGCTTTATTGCTTAGATTCCTACGATACCACTGCCAACATAAACCGTACGACTAGGTTTAATAGTTGGTTAAGCCAATAGCCGTCACAATTAGTTATCTGCGTCATCTGGCGAACTCGTTTTTTTGGATAAAAGGCAATAACGGATGCTGTAGGTTTAATAGGCCATGGAACGTTCTGATCAGGATTAATATAATCTTACAGGTTATATCCTTTGGCTTTGATCTTAAATTCGTCCTTGAATTTGTCCTAGTCCTTAGGACCGATATAGATAACGACGGACGTCGACGGTACGATCGCCATTATAGCTAATATGGCATATAGATAATTGCTACTGACATACGGCCTATATCGTTTCAGCAACAGCTAATTAATTGATAGCTAACCCGAATTAAGCCAATAAAACTCTTAATTGTCAGATATAGGGGACACCAGATATGTTGTACTAATTGGCTAGTTGCGTGCATTCTAGCAACACGTACTGATCTTTGAAGTAATCTAGCCACAGAGCATATATCTTCCCATTAGAGGGAGCCTTTCCGTATATGGGGTGCTAGCGCACCCCCTGCTAGCAGATAAAATGTGCGTTAGTTACTTAATAGCTTGAACCCTGCCCGTGGGTATTTTCCTAAAACGCCAAGACCACCTACGGGTACCCATTGCAAACCCTGCTGAACCTCGTAGCAGCCACGCACGTATCCAGAGATCTCGCGCCCCCGGGGGCATTTTGTATTCCTTTCTCTTCTCTCTTATCGTAAGTACAGTCGTGAACAGAGTACAATCTGTGTTGACTACTGTTGTGGTAAAATCTAATGAAAACTGATTCCACACCCCAAGACTTCCCATACAATTACAGTAACCTGTCCGAATGCCTTAACATTGACCTTGACCCGCTTTTATTAATGTAAGCCGCTTGGGCCACCATCTAACATATAGCCGTACCCTGAAGGTGCCAAACACATACAACCCCCCATGCGTCCGTAAGGTACATTCATTCCAGGGATAACATCCCATACTCAATTACGTAGTCAATCATATCGCCGCACCTATCGCCAAGTTCGAGGCTATCACGACGATATCTATTACACGCGTGCTCTGGCGGCAATCAAGTATTTATTAGCTCCGTCTTTCCTTGACTCACCCTGTCCGCAATGAACCATTGCACAGAGACGACGGTGCTACGCAATTTCGGAATCAAGTAAGCACCTATTGTCGCATACTGGCATGGCATCTCGGGACATCTAACCAACGACCACGTGTCTAGCGAGTCGTACCAACTGGCCATGTATCTACTGGACCAGTACCGTGGCACTGCTCTCTCCTGTCGCTATGCAATCCCGCTACGTCTTACACCGGCAGAGTCGCGGACCCAACTGGAGGAGGCAGTCAAGGTCGCTGTCGTGGACACCATTCTGAGACATCCGCTGCTGCAAGTCGGCATGATGGATGCCACTTCCAAGACCCCCTCGTGGATCAAGCTGCAGAGTCTCGACTTAACGCAACATATAAAATGGTTTTATGTCGGAGGGCATGACGACTTTGAACAAACGGTGCAGGAAACCTTTCGCGCTCAGCTCGATGACCGTTTCCCAAACCTTTCCATTAAGCAGCCGGGCTGGAAGATTACCGTATTTCGGCAAGGGAATGCTCCTATCATGGAAGTCCTACTCACTTGGAATCACCCCCAATTCGACGGTGCAGGTGCCAAGGTGTTCCACGAAGACTTCCTCGAGATGCTAAATGCTGAGAACGGAGCATACGAGCGGACGGGCTTGGATGGCGATATCCTTAGACTACCTCAGGCCCTCCCTTTGCTTCCAACCCCAATCGAGCGCTTAAAGAGTCTTCCAGTAGATCTCAAGTACCTCGCCGAGGTATTTTGGGAGGAAATACGGCCGCGGTTTCTTAATCGGGACGCATCCAAAGCAGCCTGGTCCCCGATTCGCTCCTCTCCGTACAAAACCCAGTTCCGGGCCTTTTTCATGGATCACGCATCTCTACTTGCGATCCTAACCCTCTGCCGACAGAACAAGACTACCATCACCGGCCTGCTACACGGATTAGCGCTTATTGCCTTCTCATCGCACCTCGACAGCGCGGTCGCCCCTGCCTTTCAAAGTTCTACTATCATGGACCACCGCCGGAATCTGCCTCCGGCCCCGCCAGACGCTCCGTGGGTTCGGTCCGACAGAGCAATAGGGAACTACGTGACTCAGATGCCCCATAGATACGACACCGAGCTAGTGGCGCGAATTCGTTCCAAGCTGCCGGCCAATGTCGGCGAGGGAAGAGATCTGTCCGACGACCTCCGACGCGAGCTCTGGGCCGTATCGGCACGGAATCGGCTAGAGATTATGTGCAGGCTGGAAGCCGGGCTGCGAAACGACCTGCTCGGGGTGTTCAAGTTCGTCACGGACTGGCAGCAGACGATGAGGGACATGGCGAAAAAGACGCGCCAATTCTCGTGGCTGGTGACCAACATCGGCGTGCTGGACGGCAACACGTCAACAAGGCTAAGCACCACCACGACGCGGTCGCCGACCGGCGGCGACAGCAGGTCCGGCGACGCCCAGAGGTGGTCGATCGGCCGAGCGCAGTTTGGCCTCAGCGCCGAGATCCCCGCTGCCGCCATCGAGTTTTCCCCAGTCAGCGTCGCCGGCCGGGGGTTGTGTGTCAGCGCCAGCTGGCCGGACTGCGCTGTGGATGCGACGCTAGGGGAGCGCATCATGGCTGATCTCGAAAGGTGGCTGGCCCAACTTGCGAGCCAGTCATGATATGCCTGCTATCGCTTGTACAGATACATACACCTGCACGAAGTGCTCAGAGAAGAAAAGAGATGTTTGACCCTGCTCTTCCAGGCCCCAGCCCCGCCTTGTGATTGCAAGATGCGCTTTGCCGATGTTACATGCATGTAGGTCGAATTACATGTTTTATCATGGACCTAGCCGACCTGCTCGGGGCCTGTCGAACCTGTGTATCAACCGTTGGTTGGAGCTCGCTCAGCAGCTGGGTACCTCAATCAGCATACAGGTACCTCACTCAGCATGCAGTGCTACTCTACCCCTATCGGTGCATTGAACAGGTACTCAAGGACCTAGGTACCTATATTGGAGGGCACTTGAGGTGGGTTTCCCCGACCTACTCCTTCACTGGCTACTCTAGTATATTGTATGAGCATCGTAAGAAGGTTTATGTGCCGGCGGGGTGGGGATTGCATGTTGTAACGGCACATGTAGAGTTGACTTTCAGGGGTCGGTAACCTCAAGCCCCCTCCCCCCCACCCTTTATGCCCCGCCACCCTTTAGGCCCCGCCACCTCATTTACCCCTGGGCCTTTCCCGCGCGCCCTGGCGCCACTAGAGTCGTATCTACGACAACCGGTGCCGTACGGATCGCGTAGGCAGTTGGCAGCATTCACTTATTTGTGCGCCGTCCTATTACATACCGTCGGTCCTTTCAGTTCGCAGTCACTTGCTTGTCCGGCGCTTACCACGCCCTGCGCCTGGCCTACACGATGCCAGATATAAACGAAAACGGGAAGAATGTTGCCCACCCTGGTGGCGTCAAGCCCAAGGTTGACACAGAACCTCTCAAGAGGAGGATCCAGAGGCACGACGACGTGACTTCAGACCAGTTTCTCAAAGTATGGTACGGTGCTCTCCACCCTGCTCACATTTGATGTCCAGTACGTTGGCTAACGCCGCCTATCAGGGGAGAACATATCCACCATGGCTATTCAAGTCGCCAACGGATACCAACGAGCAGGCCCAGGTCAATCAAGTCCTCCGACTCGTCGAGTCGTCGGCAGTTTCCGCCGGCTCTAGGGTGCTGGACGTCGGGTGCGGCATTGGGGGGACCGCCAGATACCTCGCCCGAGAACGAGGCTGCAAGGTGACGGCCATCACCAACAGTCGGCGCCAGGTCGAGATCGCACGCGAGCTGACGACGGCGGAGGTGGCGAGGAGGACGTCCCCGTCATCGTCGCCACCATCGGCGCCGGGCAGCACGGACTTCGTGCAGTACCCCTCCTCCTCCTCTGCGGCGCCGGCGCGGGCGCCGTGCGGGTCCTCGATCTCGACATGGAACAGATGCGCGAGCACCTAGGGGGGGCCCGGGGCGAGACGTTCGACTGTATCTGGATCTCCGAGGTGCTCTTCCGCCTGCATGGGAGGCAGCTCTTCTTCGACTCGGCCTTCGCGCTCCTCGACCCCGGGGGTTGCCTCGTGATGGCCGACGTATTCAGGGCGGCGCACGACCCCGCGTCGTCGAGGCGTACGCAGAAAGAACTCGCGTCCATCCGGCGCAACCATCTCTGCCCGCAGCTCGGCACCGTGGACGAGTACGCGCAGATGGCCCGGGAGGCGGGATTCCGACCCCGCCATGAGCCGGTGGATATTACCAAGAACGTGGCTAAAACATGGTAAGTCTACCTACTCCGAGCGTTATCATGGCGTCTGGGCTGTACATGTCCCATCAGATTGACATTGGTCCTAATCATGAGACCCCTCCTTCGGGGATGTTTCTTTGCCGATGAGGTCGATATTCTATCCGATATCTCAGGGGAGAGATACAATTGGTTATATGCGGGGGATGCGGTCAATGAAACGGGCCTATTCTCACGGGACGGCTATTTATGCTGTCGTTTGTTTTGAGAAGCCTTGAGAACATGCCAGGTCCAGGCATCGTCACCCTTTTCTTTTTTTTTCGCTATCATTAGTTCTTGTCAGCAGTCACAGTGATCGAATGCACAAATCTGGCGTAACTCTCTGTGTGTTCTCTAAGGTGTTCCAGGAATGGACAAATCTAGTCCGCGGGCAATCGCCCTTACATATACGATTGGTTGACAAAGGATCGTCCGTAGACAAAGGCTGTCCCAGGCAGCAGAATGCTGCCTGGCTCAAACAAAGCCTGCCAGCCGGCAACACCTGAAAGCACCAATTGCCGACACGCTCTCTTGCGTCAGGTGGCCGCGGCTGGGAAGTCCAAAAGTCCAAAATCAAAACCAACCAATCTGATTGGGATTAAACCTTAGTCTAATCTTTGCATCAATTTCCGAATAAGGTTTGCGCTTTAGCCGTTGTACCAATTGACTAAATCTTAAGTATATCCTGACTTATCCTTTATTTTCTTAAGTTCCAAATTCCGTGTAAATTGTTTAAAATCTGTTTTGTTAAGTGGTTTCGTTTGTTTGTTTGTTTGTTTGTAGCATTTAACGCCGGGGGAAAGCCGCGTAGCGGCTTGTCCCAGAGCCTCCCCGAGGGCATATGGGCGTGCTAAGCTAGGTGAAGCTATCTAACTAACTTATCCACTAATGTAGACCCATTTAGCAGTTCTTATCCGTGGACGCGTCGCCGTTTCCAGCGTCTCAAGCTGTATCCTCCCTCCTCCGTGCGAGGGCAGTACCCAGCGTCTTTCTCTTCCCATGATATGGGTTCTTGGGGCCTAAGCCCAGGTCGCAGGCCGTGGTGACCTTTCGAGTTGTCGGCTGTGCGCCGTAAGCCACGCGTCTAGACGCATTATTGTATGGTGTTAAGTTAACCCTTTGCCCCAAATCCCTAAGCCCGACCCCTTAAACTCCTTAACTTCCTGTCCAGAAACAAAGAAAACGGCAAAATCAAATGAATTTAGCCCCAGAGCTCCAAACAGCTCCTGCTACTACAGGATAATCGTTCCCGTGCGGAGCGACGTTCAGTAGTAGCGCGTGGCTCCTACCGAGTGACTCCGCCCCGGCCCAACTTATCTCCGCGCGCAGATGTCTCCATAGAACCCTGTGACCCCGATGTAGTCCCTAGAGGCGACTGGGTCGCTCAGAAGCTCCGCTAAGTAGCGGGCCCTTTCTCTAGGCCCCCGAGTCAGACATGAAGTGGTTTCGTTAAACCGTCGGCAGGATTAAGGCGACCCCCCCACCAACGCTCCACCCCATCAACGCGCTACCCCACACCCGTGTTGCGCGTTGATCCACTTACTGATTTCTTTCCTTATAAAAAACCTTTCAATAACGCTTTAGAAAATTGAAACAATTATCTTCTTATTTATCAGAATTTGCACTTTCGAACGATATGCAGCTTTCAACTTAATTCCGTACGGCGCAAGCAATTAACGAAGTAAAGCGTAAAAAATCCTGACGTTTAACCTTTAAAGGATGCAAGGTCGACAAATAATATATAATATACCGTATCGAAGGCGTACCGGCGAAAAAAAAGGTTAATAAAGTTCGTCAAAAGCTATTACAAGTCCAGAAGGAAACTTTAGCCTATTAGGTTATCGTACAGGATTAATTAGGCTATACGCCACCCCATTCCCGATTTCGCTTATACGGATAACGCCTCCTGATTAATAACGGCAACCCCGAACGCTTAAAAAAAAGTTGGATAGCCCGATTTCTATGTCGCCATCCTAAAATACGGACTTTTAAGGGTACGACGATCGACTATAAACGTTTAAATAACGCTTCCCCGGCCTTTATTAACGTTTTATTCGGACGCTTCGCCTTGCCAAAAGTTAAGGTTATCAAGTAAGGGAACCGATATAACGCAAACGAAATCGGAATGATAAAAAGTATAAAAGAAAACGTTTTCGTCCTTAGTAAAACCTTTAAGAAATTTATCCTTTTAAAAAATACCTTTAAAAAAAGGTAAATTATTATAATCGTATATGTTAATACTAACAAGCGTTCGTTATTATTATTCGTAATTTTTAGTAGCATTAACGTATAATAATAATAATTTCGGGATTCGGATAATAAAGCATACGAAAGTTGGTATTTTATTACGTCAGAAAACGGCTGGACGAATACCGAAATCGGCTTAAAGTAATTTCGCGAAGTTTTTATCTTTAATACTAAACCCAAAAACGTTAACGAATAAAAGCTTTTAGTTATCGACGGCCACAATAGCCATACTAGCGAAAATTTTATATAAATATGCTTTTAAAATAAAATTTATATTATCTTCCTGCTTGCTTATATTTCCCATATTTTCCAGCCTTTTGATATAGATATATTTGCTGCGTTAAAACGGAAGTTCCGTTACTGGTTCCGGAAACGCTGTTACGGGCAGGTTTCCGAAATTACAGATAAAACCGACTTCTTTTAGGCGTTTTCGAAAATATGGTACGAAATTATAATAACTTCGAAATATATCCTAAAGGGCTAAAAAGTAATAAATTTGCAATTTATTAATAAGGCGAAAATGTTAAATAATAAGTACGTTAAAGAAAGAAAGAAAATAACTGATGCATTTATTTTAAAAACGATCCGTACCTTATTACGCCTTAATTCTTTAGCCTAAATAGTTGCTTTAAGTATTAAAATACTTAAATTATTTAAGGATTTGGCCCGGCTCGAGAAATCCGTCGTAAAAATTAATCCAAGTTACGGAAATCCCATTATACGGCTTTTATTCCGCAAATTTGTAAAAGCCCTTAACAATAAAACGAACAAGCTTTCCGCTGCCAAGGTTTATAATAGTTAATTAACTGCAGCCCTAAAAAAAGCGAATCCTAAAAAACGTAAAAAGGTACAGCCCGAGCTAAATAAGAACTTCGTAAGGATAATATCAGTTAAGAAGGTAAAGGTAGGGCTTAGGGCCCTTACGAAGTGACCCTCTATTGTCACTCGGCAAAATCAACAAGAAAACGAGCTTTCAGAAAGCGAAAAAGATAGCGACTATGATCTTGATTGCATCATTGTACGTGGCTGTTAGTATGAAGTTAATGTTACGTCCAACTAATATAGAGAAAGGATGTGCCAAGAGGATTGTCGGGATGGCTCCAAAAGTCTTGGTGCAACGGATAAATCTCGGCTAAAAACCTTATGTGCCTGGTTGTGCTTGGATTTGATGGATATGGAACATATCCATCCATAGCTATTATAGAAAAATATGCTTGGTTTTGTTAGATGTGGAATATATCCAAATACATTTACTATAACTGCAAAATCAGAAGGATATATATAAACCGATAATTTCCTTTTTAAATAGCATTTAAATAAATTAGCTTTTTAGCTATTAATTTAAGTCTTTAATTAAAGGTAACGTTTTTCGATTAAGGGAAAAGTCCGCAAATTTTTTTTAACGAACAGATTATTAAATTATTTTTCGCCTTATGGTTACCTGCAAATCAAAAACTCTTTTCGGATACTGCTTATACCTCTAGGTGGTTATATAATAGGTTCGTTACGTTTTAATAGCTCCTTGATTAATAGCCGACGAATGGTTTAAGGCTTAGTTAGGTACAAGCTTTCCTAAACCTAATAAAAACGATATTACAGAACGGCGTTTAAAAGATAAACGATAAACCCGATCGCCTTTATTAGCAAGCGATTAATATCTGGATTAAAATATCCCACATTTTATTAAAAAAGTTCTTTTTTTAAGCGATAATATGGCCCCCTTTATTATTCGGTTTTAAGGAGGACCTTTTTCTTTTTTGCAACAACCTTTTCCGGCTTCTAAGAAAACCATTAAGGTTTAGAAAAACGAACCGGAAAAAGAAGAAAAGGAATCCGATAGCCCGAAAAGCAAGGAAAAAGAACTTACGATTGACGATAAGCTGCATACTTTAATAATTAAACTTTAGGCGGTAAAAAGGGAAAATGCTAAACTTGTTTAACAGCAAAGGTTTTCGATATTACCTTTATTTGGCGCGAATTAATTGCGCGAAGATACTGTTCCATTTCTTATTTATTATGGGATATTAAAAGTTAAAGGTTATAAGCTAATTTCCTTAAAACCTGATAATGGAATTACAAATATAAAACGATTCTTGGTTTAAGCCAGATTTTACTTTAAATTTTATGAAAATCTTTTGACGCAAAATTATTAAAAGGTAATAGTTATTTTTCAGCTGCTTGCCGGAAAAGTTCTTTTATGGTCCGAACTTATTGAAAAGGATTAACTTATAAATTATCTTAATTAATTTTCCGATTTAACCAACTATGTTTTCGGTAATTATAAACATTTTAAGAAAAAAATGCAAGCTTTATTTAAAGATTCCGACAAAAAACAACATACGGTCGAATAGTTGCATTTCTTTTTTAGCAAACTAAATTAGCAGCTAAATATACGATAAAATTTAATCGGCTTATATCAGTTTCCAGTTTCTTAAAAAGCGTATTATTTTATCACTTTTATAACGGCTTAAAATTACAAATTAAGGATAAAATATATAAAGTTCCCAAAATTAGCCTTTTCTAAAATTATATTAACAGAGTTATTATGGCCGATCGACGGACCTTTAAAAGGTACTTGGAAAAAAAGAGATCCGATAAAAAAAGAGACCATCGAAGCTTTAACAGTAAGTTCCAAAAAAGTAAAAATAAAAATAGGACTTAAAAAGAAGTAAATATTATTTCTAGGGAACTTAAAAAGAATAAATCGAATATTAAAGGCTTTAACTGTAACAAGAAAGGTTATTATAAAAACGAATATCGTTTTTTAGCTAAAAGAAACTTTAAGAAAAAAAGGATTTCTTAAAAAAAGGCCCGAGCGGCCGAACAAAAAATAAACAGTAAAAGCGAAAAAAAGAAAAAAATTAGTTTTACCTTTTTTCAGCAGTAATATACTATTGCGACGACTTACTATAAACCAAACGGCAACCCAAAATATAAGCGTTGCCCGATTTGCCAGAATTAAACAACCAGAGCCTGTAAGTATTATTCCGGATAACCAGCTTCTAGGTTAGCTATAGGACTAGAATGCGAATGTTATTTGGATGTGCAGAAGTGCGAAATATATTACGAATATGGCCAGATGCGCCTAGAACTTAATAACTACGGGCAGAAAACCCTTAATCCAGCGAACTCCTAAAACGGGCGGTATACCTCAAAATCGAAGCTCTTAAACAGAACTTTGTTAATAGATACGGATTTTTCCATTTTTCGGCCTGCAACGATATCGATTATCTAATTTACTTTCGAACAAAGCAAGATAACGACTGTAGATGTATCGAAATTCCCCGATAGCCCGAATATCCTTAATTTGATTATTTGCACCCCGAATCGGATTAGAGCCGAAAAGCTATTGCTTAGGGTTGCTTATGTTATACTTCTATGCTATGCTTAATGCATAAACTTTTGGATATGGGAGCAAGCCTTATAGAAATCTCAATTTCGAATCGGAAGCCTTTTTAAACGTTAAAGGTAAAAATTACTAAGGTGAAATGCTAGATTGGCTAACGAAAGTGGTATATTTATATAGACGATAAGTATACAAAATACGTAATTAAGAAAACCCGCGAAAAGAAACGCCTTTTAACGAACAAAATTACGAAGTTAAAAAAGGGCAAAGGCTTTCGAAATTAAGGCATTAAAAAGCTTTGCGAACTAAAACCTTATGTAAGATAAAAAAAAGGATTACGAAGCTAAATCGAAATTCTTATTTAGTACTAAAGCTAAACTTTCAAAACCATAATTACATTTGGAGTAAAAGGTAACTGCATTTCGCTAGCCGTAACCGAAAAATATCATATTTCTTGGAGGTATAAATTAAAGTTTTATAAATTACGGACAGTTGATAAAAATCTTTCCCAGTACGATAGCGGATAAGTCCTTAAAGAAATTGAAAAACTTCCAATATGGATCCAAAAGTACGAAAAGTATCTTATATTGAATATCGCCGACATTTTAAGTTATAATATTATTCTGGGAATACCGTGGCTTAATTCCAGCAACCAGTTAATTAACTGGAAAACTCGCCAGCTTTTTTAAAATTACGAATTAATTTCTTTTGAAAAAACGTTTAAAAAAATCTGCTACATAATCTAAAAAGCTAAGGTATTAAACTCTGCTAATACTATACCCTTAAAATATTAGGGATTCGAACGATTTTTCAAAAACAAAGAAAACCATAAACTACTTCTATACGGATAATGGAATTATCGTATATCTATTAAAAAAGGACATTATCCCGAATTTTACAAAATTTGTTACATAAATCCAGAAAAGGTAAAAACCTTATAAAAAAATATCTAATTAAACCTAAAGAAAAGTTACATTTAACCATCCGAATCCCCCGCAGGATACCCTAACGTGCCACACAAGCTCGCGGGACACACAAGCTCGCGGGACACTTTTTGGCACCTCGCAACAACTAATGCGAATAACTCAACCACAACACGTCATATGGATTCAAATCAATCGTATTCTCTTTCGCCGACCGTATCTACAGCTTCTAGACAAGTGCACGCATTATATCAAGGTTTGTTGCGGACGCCATATTGCCATTTCTTCCAGCCAACATGCCCGCAACCGACTAGCGCCCAACGCGTCCAAGTTAATATTTCTCCCAATTCGTCAGAATTGAAGCCGACCGACAAGAAGACGATTATCAGCCCAATCCTTAACCTATATACGCGAGCATTTCCTGTCCGGCCACGATCGTTGAAGATATACGCTGCAGAATACGTCAGGAAACGGGTTGTAGGACGGGTTGGAAGGCGCGTTGGTGGGCGCGTTGGGGGCCCGTGCGGGGCGTCTTGCGGGCGGTATGGCAAGGCGTGTCGGGCTTGATTTCGCAACAATTCGATACCTACGCAATTTAATGATTAAAACAAACGTTTCCTAGAAAGATGAATACTTGATATATAGGATGAACAAGTTCTTTTAGCCAGCAAAAAGGTTGTAGCAAAGAATTGCTGTTAACAGCTGCTGAAGTTGGTCGGTTGCGGGCATGTTGGCTGGAAGAAATAGCAATATGGCGTCCGCAACAAACCTTGATATAATGCGTGCACTTGTCTAGAAGCTGTAGATACGGTCGGCGAAAGAGAATACGATTGATTTGAATCCATATGACGTGTTGTGGTTGAGTTATTTGCATTAGTTGTTGCGAGGTGCCAAAAAGTGTCCCGCGAGCTTGTGTGTCCCGCGAGCTTGTGTGGCACGTTATACTTATAATACCCAAAGTTAAAAACGGCAAGCAGAAAACCGATCAGAATAAAGACCCGGTTTATCGACGCGTGGTTAACTATCGACAGTTAAACGATATTACTATTAAGAACGGATATTTTTTAACCTTAATAAACACCTTAAAGGAAAACGCAGGCAAAACCGAATGGTTTATCGTGTTAAACCTTCGAAACGGTTATTCTCGTATTAAAATAGCTAAAGGAGAAAAATGAAAAACAGCTTTTCGAACAATATACAGGCATTACGAATACCGAATAATGCTTTTGGGATTTACTAACGCCTTTACCAGTTTCCAACGCCTAATTATAACTATATTTAGGAAATTCCTAAATAAATATATTTTTATCTACTTCGACGACATCCTTATTTATTCCGAAACGCTAAAAAAATATAAAAAACATGTGCTTTAAATTTTTAAAGTTTTGGATAAAGCAAATATCCGAATTAACCCAGTTAAAAATGTATGGCATACGCAAAAGCTAAACTATCAAGGATTTACCTTTACTCCCAGTCAAATTTAAATCTAAGATTCTAAATTAGAAAACAGTTAAAAATTGGCCTATCCTTAATAAGGTAACTGTTATAAATATCCGACAGATTTTAGGATTTACGGGTTACGTACGTAACTTAATTAAGAGATATAAAAAAATTGTTAAACCATTAACGAAATTTACCAGTGAAAAGTATGTTAAAAAGGAATTCAAATTTCGAAAAGAAGCTAAAAAATCTTTACAGCTACTTAAAAACGACATTGCCAAAGCGCTAATAATAAAATTGCCCAACGCCGACAGAAAAAAACGCCTAAAGATAAACGCTTTAAACTCTGCCTTAAAGGCAATTTTAGGGCAATAAAAAGATAATGGGAAATAGTACTTAACAGGCTATTATTCCAAAGCCCTTCGAAACGTAGAACTCCGATACAAGATTTACGACAAAAAGCTGCTAGCGATTATTAACGCTTTTAAGAAATAAGAACCTTTTTTCAGCAAAACCAAAAAGCCTTTCGATATTTACTTGGATTGAAAAAACCTTACCCGGTTTATAACAACTTAAAAACTAAACGAACGCTACGAAATTTGCATAATTTCTTAATCGAAATATAACTTCCAAATTTACCATATCAAAAAAAAAGAAAACATTCAAGCAAACATTTTAAATTGCAAAGGAAATTACGATTCCAAAGTTCCGAAACGTCGAATGCAAATATTGCAACAGACTAAGGACGGTACCCTACGGTTATGTAAAATACTAAAGTAACCTACCCCAAAACTTTTAACGAAATTCCGAAATTCCTATAATAAGGAAAAACAAAAAAAATTCAACAATTAAATGGATAACCTAAAAACCAGCTATTATACAGTAGCAAAATTTACATCCCTCGAAACTAAGAAAAGCAATTCGTTAAAAAGTTCCACAAAAATCCGTTATACGGATATCAAAAATATTTTAAGGTTATTAAAAGATTACAAAAAAAATACGACTTTCCAAAACTTCGACGAACTATCAAGCAGGTAATTAAAAATTACAATATTTACAATAAGGTAAAAGCAGCCCGATATAAGCCCTATAAACTTTTATAACTTACAAATATTCAAAAAAAAACTTGGATCATTTTTATTTGAGATTTTATTATCGGTTTACACTTATCAAAAAACGCCGCTACTAAAGTTTAATATAATGGAATATGCGTAATCGTTAACAAACTACCCTAAATATAGGTACTTTTTACCCTTTAAAAAAACGCAACGGCAGAATAATTAGCTTACGCCTTTGTCCGATATTATTTCGATAAACATGGAATATTAAAAAGAATTATTTTAAACAAAAACAAGCTTTTTATATTAAAGTTTAATTTTAACTTTTTTAAATAAATAAGCGCCAAACTTAAATTTTTTACAGCATATAACTTATAAATAAATGTATAAATAAAACGTTTAAATCAAATATTAAAGCAACATTTAAAAAGTTATATTAATTGCTAACAAAATAACTTAATTAAACTTTTTCTATTAACCGAAATGGCTTATAATACCTTTATTAACAAAGATATAAATATTTTTACTTATATAGCGCTATATAGTTACCAACAAAGACTTAACGGCCAAAATAATTATTAGACGAAGTTTTAAAATTAACCGTAAAAGCTTTTCGAATAAAAACGGTAATAACTAAAATCTAAATAATAGAAGTCCGCTTACAAAATAAATTACGATTCCTTTAATAAAAAATAACCAAATATTACAATAAGAAAAGAATTAAGGGACCAATTTTAGCGAAAAAAAACAAAGTTTATTTATTACGCCAAAAGCAAAACGTAGCTTCGAACATTTCCCAATTTGAAACAAAAAGACTTAATAATAAGCTTAATTTTAAAAATCTTGGTCCGTTTAAAATCGATAAAATTATTTCCAAAACTAATTACCGATTGTTAATACCTAAAACGATAAAAATACACCCTATTTTTTATATTTCTTTGCTTAAACCAGTACCTAAGAACGTCCTATTAGAAATTAATCTGAAAATCGAAAAAGATGACGATAAGTACGAAGTTGAACGAATACTGCATTTTAGGATAGTTAAAGATAAGGTCTAATATCTGATTAAATGGAAGAATTACCTATATAAAAAAAATACTTGGGAACTTTTTAAGTACTTAACGAACGCAAAGGACCTAGTTAAAACGTTTTACTGCCAAAGTCCTAACCGGTTATCTTTAACGCAGCTAAGGTCGTAGGTGATAACGGCCTAATACTTAAATTTAGCCCCTCGACGTTCTAATCGAAAGAAATAAACGCCCTTGCTATTGCGTCAGTTTTAGAAGGAAACTATGTTTGCACGGCAGCGGCCCGTCGCCGTTTATTTTCTACTTTTCTTTTTCCTCCAGTTAATTTAATTCGAAATTTTCGTTTAACATTTTTATCGCCCGACGTTTCAAAAGGTCCTGCTAAAGCCTTCACCGCTTTAACCGACCAACGGACGCTTGCATTTTTTTTCTTGGCGCTGATGCAGGTTTTTCATTTCCTTTTCGGCCTATTTTTAAAGGATTAGTAATTAATCCTCCGCCTTTCGCTATTCCTTTTAAAAACGTTTCTGCTTTTAAATTATTCGGTTTAAAGAATTTATTGTCGCTACGTTACAGTTTCGACGTTGACGGCGTTAACAATTGTTGCAAAAAGAAACGTCTGCGGCAAACCGACAATTTGTTTTTTCGAAACGAATATACGAAGAACAAGAATAATGCTTATCGCCAAATTCTTTAAGCCAGGTAACCGGACTGTTACGGGATAGTTTTTGATCTGGACGAAAGCGCTTTTTTGGCTTAGCAGTCGGATTCGACATCATGAAACAAAACTTGTATCATGCGAAAAAAATCCAAAAAAAGGAAATATATTTACCTGTTTTATCTTTGGGACAAAGATCTTAAAAGGAGGAGAATAACGTTACGTCCAACTAATGTAAAGAAAGGATATGTCAAAAAAATTGGCGAGATAGCTCCAAAAGTTTTAAATATAACGGATAAATTTCGGCTAAAAGCCTTATGTGCCTGGTTGTGCTTGGATTTGATAGATATCGAATATATCCATCCACAACCACTATAAAAGGATGTACTTGGATTTGTTAGATGTAGAACATACAAATACATATATTATAACTGCAGAATCGGAAGGATATATATAAACCGATAATTTCCTATATAGATAGCATCCAAATAGATTCGCACTTTAGCTATCAATCTGAGTCTTCAATTACAGGCAACGTTCTTCGACTGAGGGAAAAGTCCGCAAATCTTTTTAACGAACAAATTACTGAATCATTCTTCGCCCTATTGTTACCTGCAAATCAAGAACCCCGTTCGGATACTGCTCATACCTCCAGGTGGTGGTATGACAGGTTCGTTACAGTTAATTGATTAAGTGGTTGTTGAGATATTCTTAATTGCGCTGAAGGGTTGTGTTGTTGATGGCTTCAAAAATGGGTGGCGCGTTGATGGGGTGGAGCGTTGCTGGGGGGGTCGCCTTATCCCCGCTTTTTACGTATTGGAAGCTGATATTTCCTGCCTGGATTTTCTAACGTAAGTTATAGTACTTGCTTCGAATATAACGTTTATTTTTAATATTTATATCTTTTTTACCTGCTTAAGTATAGCTGTATTATCTTCCAGAATAGGAGTAGAACCGTTAGACATAAGTCCTAACTTTATCAAAAACTTCCTGATCCTAATTGCTTTCGTTGCAGCTGTTTCTGCTTTTACGTACTTTGCTTCCGTAGTACATCTCGTAACAACGTTCTATAGCTTTAAAAACCAGAATACGGACGTTTTAGCCATAAAGAATATACACCCTGTTGTGGACTTCGCCGGTTCGCTGTTATCTGCAAAGCTTGTATTTATTGTTCCGAATAACCCTATGTTGTTATACTCTTAATGCTAGGAATTTCGTTTTAGCTTTTGATACCCAAAAAACATGTTTGCCGTACTGTTATGGCCAAAGGCCTTGGTGTTACGGATTGGGAATACCGTGACAGCTCCAGTATATATGCAGCTGCAAGCACCAGAATGATTGCCACAATTGCGATCATTCCGCCAATCTTTTGCCCCTGGCGCAACGGTATGGTGCAGCCGTAACACTTGGCTCGATTGACAGACGGTCGGAGGTTGTGGGACGTATCTCCGATGTGGGTTCCAAGGTCACGTAACTGGCTCGATGGGCTCGAAGCGTTTAATTAACGTCAATACGTCGAGCCAGTCGAGCCAACGGAACGGCTCGATGGACTCGAAGGAGCTCGACCACCAAAAAAAGGATCGAGCCGGTTCGAACACATTGAACCAATATTGGTATATATATATTTATTATTTTCTATAATTTAAATAGCACCAATTTACAATAATAATTAGTTATCCAGATTTATATCTGTTAACGTCCTATACAAGCGAGCGGACCACGCAAGCGAACGGACCAAAATTACAGATTACGCAACAATAAATTCAAATAGCTTAACAATAACATATCGCATAAATTAAAATCAATCGGATTCTTTTTCGCTAGACGTATCTATAACTTTCTCACAAGTACGCGCATTATGCTTGGGCTTTCCGCAAACGCCATACTTTTATTTTTTAGTTTTAACCCTTCTACGACGACCTCCAGCCGTTTTGGCTGCTTTCTTTTACTACCTTTTTCTTTCTGGGCTAGAAAAGCTTGTCCTTTTTGTATAGTAAGTGCTTTTCCTTTTTGAAGACGTTTGTTTTTGGTTTTGCGACGTTTGCTTAAGATATGGTTCGTTTCGCGCAATTAGACGTTTTCTTTCCAGAAAAGAGTAGCTTTATGCAATAGCAATATGTAACCTCTTGTTACAAGATTAGCCGATTGAAGTATTTTTGTTGGCGAGCTACCTTAATAATTCCTAATTTTTTTTAGTAAGTATCGTCTTTGTTTTGTTGCTTCACGGAAATTTTTAGGGGTTTTCGCGGGAGGTAAAATGGAACCGGCGGAAGTCAGCGGGGAGACGGTCGGCGTAGGCATAACTTGAGGAATTTCTAATTCGGAAAGAACGTTATTGGGATCGAATGGAACAAGACCAGCTTTCGCGAATCCAGATTTGATGTTATCGAACGTTATAGCAGCTTGGAACGTATCGTAGAAGCCGGCGAGAAAATTTTTTTTGGCAATATGGGTATGATAACGTCGTATTAAGTTTTCGATATAGCGCGAATAAGCGCGTTTCAAAAAAAAAAAAAGATATATTAAATAGTTAAAGCCGATACGAAGAATGCGCGGCTATACAAAAGGTAATAATGTTGTTGTTGGCGCAGTATTTTTCGAATTTTATCGAATGGTAACTTTTATGGCCGTCGAGGATAAGAAAACGTTTCGAACTTTTTGTACGCGTCCGAGTATGTTCGTTAAAATGTTGGATTTATTCGAGCTTTAAGTTATTTGTTGTTTAGCTATTATTACTTAATGCGATTTTTTAATCGGTTGTTAGCAGTCGGTTGTTACGGTATTAGAACTTAAGATAATTGTTTCCCGTTATAATAATAAATAGCAGTATAATTTAACTTTGAGAATTAATAATCTGAATAACTGTAACCTATTTTTTAATCCTTTATTGCGTTTATATAAGTTTTTTACATTTTTCGCCATTAGTAATTACTATGCCCGTTGTTATAAGAAACTTTATTAAAAATCCAGTTTCGTCGAAGTTGTAAATGTCCTTTTTTACGATACCGTATTTCGCGATTGTAACCCGAACAAGCTTGAATTATTTGCGAAACGTTTTTGGATTTTCCTATAGGACCCGCTAGTAATCGATCTGCCAATTTAAACGCGTTTAAAGTTTTTTTTGCCGTTTAACAAAGTTCGACGCCTAATTACTTCTAACGCGTTCTGTAACGCGCTAGGTAAGTAATATATTGGCTATATCTTTAACGTATTAAAGCCGGACAGGAAACGTTCGCGTATTTAGGTCGAGGATTCGGTCGAAAATAAATTCTTCTTCGGTCGTCGTCAATTTTCGCGAATTAAGAATCGTATTTGTTTTGGAGCATCGGCCATTATATCGAGCTTTTAAGGTAGTTAAGGCAACTTTGTATATAAAACTAAGTTTCGCATAACTTAACTTTGGGTTTCGTTTCTTAACCTAAACGGCTAAGTTCATTCTCGCTTCTTTTGTAAGGCGTTCCATGATGTTGGTATTAAATAACAGATCAGTTAAGTTGGAAGGTTGGAATGTCAAGAATTTTAGTCCGTTCGCTTATATGGTCCGCTCGCTTGTATGGGACGTTATTATTAAACGTAATTATCGCTTTATTATTCAAACTCTTACGTTATTACTACCAATATAAAACGTACAACTAAATTTAATGATTAGTTAAACTCATAACCGTTATACGTTATAAGCTTTTATTTAATAATACCGTCAACCTTTAAAAAATATTTAATATTATTAAAATGTCGACCAACACCGAAGCTACCGTTCCTACCCTTATCCAGTAGCTGCAAAAACGCGTCCAGCAACTTAAAGCCCATATCCAACAGCTTACTGCTTAAGCCGCCACCCTAATCAATTCGATGTTAGCAGCCGTTACTCCAAAACTTAAAGTTAAAAAACCCGAATTTTACGATAGTATAAGAAGTCTTTAAGGCTTCCTAATCCAGGCCGGAATATATCTACGATTGGAAAAGATCGAAAGCGACGCCGATAAAATCTTTGTTATAACAGAATTCCTAAAAAGGAACGCTTTAAATTGGTTTAAGCTTACGTTATGCAATTACCTGGAAATTACGGAAAACGACCAAAAAAGGGCTACCAAAAGGATTTTCGAAAATTACGTTAACTTCGAACAAAAACTTAAAGACAATTTCGACAATCCGAACGTAAAACGAAAAGCTAGATAAAATCTTTTACAGCTTAAACAAAAAGAACCATCATTTAAATATGCTGTTAAATTCAGGATCATTTTATGTAAAGCAGGATAGGTCGACGACGAAGATAATACCTTTGTCGGCGTCTTTGACAAAAAGCTAAAAAACGATATTAAGGACGAAATTATCAAAATTAAACGACCTAACACATGCGATAAATATATCGCTAAGGCTATAAAGATCGACAATCGACAGTTTGAACGACGACAAGAACGACGTAAACAGTTCGCCTTACGGATAAATTCCAAGAAACTAACCAAGGTCTAAAACGACCTACGCCTTCTACCTCCTATAAAACTTAACCAGGGCCTATAGAATTTAGGGCCATCCAGTCGAAAAATAAAAGATCTGTTACCTGCTATAACTGCGGTAAGCCCGGACATATTGCGCTAAAATGCAAAAACCCGAAAAAGGTACACTGGGTTCCAATCTCTAAAAACCAGCACAAGAAGGAACCTGGCGACCGAAAGACGATCAACATAATCCGCGCTAAAAATAACGACAACCCTTTACCAAAGGTGCGACAGGGAATGAGAGAAGCGAAAAAGCTAACCTAAGCAGGAGCCAAAAAGGCCAGAGAAGCCAGATCTACTGGACCTACTGTTACTCAATGGCTACGGGAGTACAGAGAATGGGACGAAAATCTGTGCCCAGGAGAACCCGATCGGCATGGAAAGCTCCACGCGGTCAGCTGTCGACGACCGCAGTATGAGATACACGAGGACGAAAAAGAATATATCGCACGACGAATTATGCACATGTGGCGACAAGGCTTCGATTTCAACAATCGAACTAGAAGTGATCCTGAGGACCAAAGATGGTATCGCTATATACGAGAAGCCGCAACGATGGAAGAGATCGACGAACTGGCAGCAACTAGAAGCTGGCCAAAAGGTAAATATTGCCCTGCATAAAGACTTTAGTGGTATTACGAATAATGGGATCACCAAACGCAAAAAGAACTAATCCAAAGAACAACGGAAAAGTACTGCCAGAAAATAATCTCCGATCTACGAATTTAGCTAACCTTTACGAAAAACCCAAAAAAGCGATCAGCTATACAAAAAGAAATTCGCTCATTTTCGAACTAAAGAACCCCAAAGCCAGAATACATTACCAAAAAAGCGTTTCAAAACCAAGTGGAATATTTGACAGTAACGCTACGCCGATAAAAACAGCAGTTAAAATAAATCCAAAACGAAAACAAAAAACTTGGAGAAAAAATTTAACAAGTCGAAAATAATCTAAAAAACCTAAGCCACCTATAATAAGGCCCTAAGCTGGCAAAAATAAAGGTGGACAGGAACACCTTAAAAATGCTTTAAATACGATACGAACAATACGAAAAAAACCTATAACGGTATAAATACGAATCAAGAATAAACAATATACCGCATTTGTATACTATGGCGCAACAAAAAACAATTACATCGCCTTAAAAGTAATTAAGAAGTTATAACTACCATATAAAAACAAAAAACACCTTTACGAGGTCGAAAACGCGGAAAGTCAAACATCTAACTACGACGATGGATAAATCAGATATAAGATTAATCACTTTAAAACCTTTATCGAAAAAAAACGATAAATTATTAGTTTCGACGTTATCGCCATCGAGTATTTTGATTTCATCCTAAATTTGCCATAATTAAAACAATATAACCCGGCTATTAACTGGAAAATTCGCGAAATGGATTAAGATGTATTTTTTAACGATAAGCCGGACAACGAAAAATCTTCACATTCGATCGATAAAATAAACAAATGCAGGCATAAGGAAACGGCAAAAACTTTATTACGAAAAGTAATACGGTATATTAAAAAAAGGGGGCATAATCGAAAAATACGACGCAATATCGCCAAGTTTAAAGGGAAATTTAAGTAAATAAATAACGATTTAAAACGACCACCCGAAAAGTTATCACAATAAATAACTCAAGTACTTTTATAGTATTATAAATACGACAAGTTATTCGGCAAAAGCCTTAATACTAATTTGCTAAAGTACAGCAAATAAAACTACGAAATAATCCTTAAATATAGCAAAAATACCGCTTTTTATCCGATATACAATTTAAACTTTGCAAAATTATATGCACTTCGCAATTACCTCGAAAACAGGCTTCGAAAAGGATGGATTCTACGTTCCAAATCACGAGCCGGATATCCTATGTTTTTCGTACTGAAAAAAGGAAAAAAGTTTCGATTAGTGGTAGATTATCGACAACTCAACGATATTACCGTTAAGAACAAAACGCAATTATTATTAAGTACTAAAATAAAAAATCGCCGGCGGAAAGCCATTTAGTTTACAGCTATCAATTTTCGAAATAGTGATAACATAATCCGGATTAAGGAAGGATACGAATAAAAAATAACTTTGAAAATAAAATATAGTTTATACGAATACCAAATTACCCCTCTGGGACTAACGTACTAGCAACATTTTAACGAATAATAAATTATATATTAAAAGAATACCTGGAGACTTTTGTTGTTTGTTACCACGTCGACATTTTTATCTATTCGGAAACGCACAAAAAGCACGAAAAATACGCTTATTAAGTTTTTTATCTGCTACAAAACGCCAAACTTTTATTTAATACCGAAAAAAGCCATTTCTATAATCAAAAAGTTGAATTCTTAAAACATATTATTATGCTAGGACAAATTCGCATAAATTCCAAAAAACTATTAATAGTTAAGGATAAAATAAAACCTATTGATATCAAAAAGATACAACCATTCTTTAGATTCGCTAATTATTATCGACGATTTATACGCAATTTCAGCAGAATGGCCATGCCATTAACGCAACTTACTAAAAAAAATAAACAGTTTAAATAAATTCCAAAGGAAAAAACAGCTTTCCCGCAAATCCACGACGCCCTTACTCATAAACCAATACTAATCATATACGACCCAAAGCGACTAGTTATGCTAAAAACCGATGCTTTGGATTACAGGTTAAAAGCTGTAATTAAATATCCAAACGATTAAGAAAAGTTTTTACTCTACTACATTTTATTCCTATAAGCTATAAAAGAAGAACTAAATTGCCCCATCTACGATAAGGAGTTCCTAGCTATCGTCAACGCTTTTAAAAAGTTCAAACATTATCTTAGAGGTAACAGGCACCAAATTAAGGTATATACGGATCATAAAAATATTACACATTTTTCTACGACACGAAAACTTGTCGGAAGATAATTACGTTACGTAGAAAGCCTTTTTAAATCTGATTACGTTATTATCCATCGAAAAGGATCAGAAAATGGTAAAGCAAACGCATTTAATAAACGACCTAAGCTGGAAGAACTTAAAGTTAAGGTATAGTAAATAATTTTCGATATTACACCCGAAAAATACCTAAAACAGCGACGAATTGCTGCGATACGAGCGATACTGAAATGGTGCAGGGTGCCGGGCTAGGGGCATGGCTTGGCTGATCAATTAGTCAGCTCCACGTGTGTATTTCTAGGAGCTCCTTCCGCCGGGCGCAACCCCGAGACCTGTTCATCACCGTTTACCGTTTATCGTTTATTTACTTACGCATTTATGTGTAGAGTTTGGTTTAACCGGAACCCAAAATACAGTGCTTTTTTGTTTGCTTTTATTACTGCTACATTCGGTTATTTTATTGTAACCCGTTTATTAAAGATGTCCTAATCGGAACTAAATCTTCCCGTTTTAATTTAAGTGGCTGCTAAAAAAAGGATACTAGCTTTTGTTAGCTGCCGACGGGCCTTAATTTCCGATTAATAAGTTGGAGGAACGGAAGGGACGAGGTTTTGATTAAATGCATCTGGACTCGAATACGATTACGATTACGATAATAGCTACGGATACGATAACTTGAGCGGCATGCAATTAACGACCGCGATTATAACAAGGATGCGACTTTTTGTACGATTAATAAAAAGGAGCTGTTAAATTAAGGCCTTATTACGAAAACAGCTTTATTCGGACGACGGTAAAGGAATACGAACGCGTATAGGTAATTAGCTTTAAAGCATGGATTAATTACCCAAGTTCTAGACGGACTGCGTAATTTAGGATACCATACATATTATCAGGAAGATTACGTAACAAAATAAAATATAAGATTTGATAACAAAGGCTAAAAAAGCTAAAACTGCGTCGCTGGCAACGTAGCTATTAGGATTTGGATTGATTAAAACAAGTGCAGCAACGATAAGATTAACGATATAGACGAAACAGCAAATACGAACAGAAAAAGGAATAAAGCTGTGAAGTTACTTATTTTGCATGCGAAAGGAGAGTATCGAAAAAGAAATAACGTTTTTTAATATAATGCAGAAATTAAGAAAAAAACGCTATAGGATATATTTTGGACCTTTTTAGCGTTAATCGGATAATACTTAATTTTGGTATTGTTAAGCGGTATTATTTAGGATTTATTTTCTTTGTTAAGCTTAAATATTATAGCGCTTAGGTTAGCAGTAAAGGTATTAATTAGCAAGTTAGAAAAGGTGCGATTAAATGACCAGCGACGCACCGATAATCAGAATAAAACTATTCAGACGGATAGTAAATGGAAAAGGTTGCCTGCTTTCTAAATCCAAAGGAAGGGGAAAATATATTTAAAATAATTATCGCGGATAGTTATTTACTTTATGCTTAAACATATTCCGTTTGGAGTAGCATCATAAAACCTAAGTAATTTAAGGACTGATAGTATTAAGCAGTTTGAAATAAGCTTTAACAGGTTTTTTAAAAGCTTATCGAAACTTTTTAAAATTGCTATTTAGGTTTATTTATAATATGGATTATTACCAAGACCGAATTTCCTTAGCTTTACGAAAAATTAAAATCCTGCTTTAAATACGACCGCTTAATACCGATTAATAAAGAACCTTTACGACAGTAAGCCTAGCGAGACGGAACCTTAAAGTACTAGCAGTCCGATTGGATCCTTAAAGCTAGCTAAGGATACGATTCCCTAAATGAACTTAGGAATCGTTATTAACTTACCGCAAGGACGAAATATTACATCAGCCCAGAACTTAAAGTTAAATACAGGACTGGAAGTACCTATACTGGACGTTATACCTTTTTGAACTTACTGATCAGTTTGATTACGATTTTTCTCCTAATATCATGGATAAGCTTTCGTTTTTTATAGTCCTTCCGGATGTATCGGTTTTTCCAAACTTTTGTTTTTTAGGAATTAGAGCTACCGATTGGCTTAAAGAAGTTAATAAACTGTTTACGAATTATAAGCTTAAGGAATTTGAGATAATTGCCGAGTTACCTTACTGGATTAATAGCTTTTTTATGAAAGATAGGGTTAAAGCTGTATTTAATAACGTAACTTAATAGGACGAAGCGTTTAAGCGTATCTTAAAAACCTTTAAGCTGCAGAACTTAAAGCAGATTAGGACCGTTAAAGATCGATTAAGGACTTTAACGAAGTAAACTTAGTGCGATATTTTTGATTATGTTTATAAGTACTGTTTAAAGCATGCTGTTAAGGTGAAAAATATCCTGGAAAAAGCTAAGCAGAAAAGTAAAACAGTTATTAAGGACGAATATACTAAAAACTTACTAGAAGAGTTATCCGTTAGCTATTTCGAAGGGATTTTTAATAATTCGTTTATAAAGCTAAAAGACTTGTACGTAACCAGTTACGATAATACTTCGATATTGATTAAAGACTGGGCTTTAAATAAAATAAGATATTTTAAATATAAAGGACGTAAGCGATAGCAAAAAGGTATCCGTTTCGATATTAATTAAGAAAAAAAGAAACGGTTTAACCCGGCTTAACAGTTTAAGTAATAATTACCAAAAAACCTTTAACCGCGATTAAAAGTATACAACCGTATTGATTAAATGTTAAAAATTACGAATACGCTGCAGGATTTAAAGATCGTACAGGTCCGATAAACCCAGAACTTAAAGGCTTTTAAAGAAGAAATGCGTAACAAAAAGGCAGCCCGGATATTACAATATTACGCTTTGCTAGGACAAAAAGTACCTTAGATATATAAATATAATGCTAATTTATCGATTTATGCAGTTAATTTCCAGCCCGATAATTATAAGCGATTAAACCTTTACCGTGGACAAGGTGGATATTAAGGCCGAAAAGGTTACCGTAAAGGTTATTAAGGTTAAGGTAAACGTTTTAGCAACTTTAATTAAAGTACTTATTGGTTTTACTTAAAGCTAAAATATATTATGCAGAAATACCGTTTGTCTTTTAATATAAAAATTATAAAATTAGTTTTAGTCGCCGACGATAAATATACTATTTTCTTTAAATGTCCGGAAAACAAAGTAACGTTAAGTATAATTTAATTCCTTTAGGTCTTTAAGAATTAGTCGATCGAATAACAAATTCCAATTTGGAAGAAAATTTCAAAATGGATTTATAGTTCGCCAGCTTTCTTTATCCGATTTAAGGAGAAAATGCGGTACTTTAATCGAGGAAACGATATTTTTAAAGAAGTAAATAGTTAATTAACCAGCCTTAACCCGGATATTAATAATTTAACTAAACTTTAAAAGTATATTACGATCCTAAAGCTAAATCGATAAAAGCTCGATATTAATTAAAACAGGATAACCGAAATTAATATAACCCATTTCGTCGACCATAACGGAGAACCATTTTATAAAGAGGTACCGTTACGCAAATAACTATGGAGTAACCTTATAAAAAGCAAAGGTACCCGCTATTTAGAGGAAATCAAAATCCTGGAAATCTACAACTTTTATCAGCCGACGGTGCTTACTAGCGTCATGATGGCCAAGCGTTTCAGAGATAAGGAAAACGAATTTAAAGGCGTAAAAAGGAACAAAATTAAGTACGAGATTAATAACGACGAATTAATATACGAGGAACTATCGTTCTATAATATAGAAATCGGCGCTTAAATAGATAATACATTCCAAATAAAAGCTAATATCTTTTAGGCAAATAATAAGACTTAAACGAATAATACCCTTATATATAAAGGCTTAATCGATAAACATATAATTAAATTTGGGGAAAAAAGAATCCGGGAAAATTCTAAGAAAAAGTTTGAAATTATTTGGTCCGAATTAATCGAGGTTTGCCCAAATTTCGGCAAGGCTTTTAAGAATTTCATGGCAGTTAAGACTTTAGAAGCATTTAGTTGCAAAAATAAGGAAACGATTAAAATGACCGAAGCTAAAGTGCGAAGGTTAAAAGTTTCAGAAGCAGAAAAACCCGTTAAGATTTTTATTATGGATATCGGTTATAAAATTAAAAGCCAAAAAAAAGTTGAAGTTTTGTCGATTTAGTAATATAATCTTATTAAATATATTATCTTTTTATTTAACTTAGCAGTTAAAGTAAGTTATGGAAGTAATAAGAACTTAATTAATAAAGTTATCGATATTAAAGCAGAATCGAGCGTTATAATTACGTCGTACGTTAAACAATATGGATTAGTTATACGACACACCTACGTATTATTTTTGGGCTTTAATTTTTAAAAGAGGATTTTATTCGAAAATATTATCGAGGCTTCCGTTTAGCTAGTTAGCCGATTAATTACCATTTTTTTGTTTGTCGTTAATAATTATTACGTTGCGCAGTTATTAATTTTGGTATTTAACTTTATGGGCAAATTAAAGATAACGCTTAATATGGACCCAGACGTAATGGAAAAAACCTTAAAGTTTGGCCCGTCGAAGATTATTATTCTTTTAATTTATGTAAAACGAATTATACGCAATATTCGTACTGACGAAAAGCCTGAAAAAAAGTAGCCGGTAAAATAGTAAGCCGTTTTACTGGCGAAAGCAGGCCTACGAACGAAGGGATAGATAAACAAATTACAGGCCCTTATATCTTTTCGGTTAATAATATCTGCGTTAATCAAAACGTAAAAACTATTTAGGAAATTATTAATAACAAGCTGGAACCCGGAAATAAGATTTTAGGCCAGTTTAGCGACGAGGAATTGGCGTATACTTTATATAGAATATTATAGGACGAAATGTAACAGAAAATTAATAGTGATCGGACCGTTTAAATTAATACGATGTACAAACCCAAATGGAAGAAAGTAGTCCCTGTCGACGATGCACCCTTTAATGGATTAATATCCCCTGAAAACCCGAATTAAAAGTCCGAGGAATTCGAAAAGGTTTAACAAGCTATTAATTAAAACGGCGAAAAGCCCGATAAGCCTAGGACAGCTTTAGCTGCTTTATTTTTTAAATTTACCACTATGTCCCGAGCAATTCAACTTACTGAAAAACGCGCCGATGGAATTTTTAATTAGTTAGGAAATAAGTTTACCCGTATAAAGAAAACCTTTTTTGAGGAAATGCTTTTTCGAAAAGAAACTGCCTTAGCCTAGAATTGGAAAAAATGTAGCAGAATTAAATTAAATATCGTATTAAATTATGAGATTCGAACGATTTTTTATAAAGCATAGCAAACTAAGGGCATAACAATGCCGGCGAGCATTAAAGATAAATTAATCAAAATATCGCAAGTACGTATTTAACGAGGTATTTTCGAATAGTCTTATATTGTATACAGAAATTCTTAATTCTTAATCGAAAAAAAGGATGGTAATTTCCAACTAATTAATTTTACGACTAAATTAAATGCCGTTACTTCACAAAATACCTTTATGCCGGATAATTACAACAAATCCTTTACGGATTTTGCTATATACTTATTAATTATCTTCATGGAAATTTTTTTTGGTTATAATTAGGTTACTTTAGCTTTAGCTAATAAATGTTTTACTATTTTCGCGATACCGTTAAGATTTTTAAGGTATACTATTATGCTTTAAAAGTTTATTAACTTCATAGCTTATTTATACGGTATAGTTAAAAGAATTTTAGACAATTTAATACCCGATATAACCCGGTTATTTGTTAATAACGTTGGGGTTAACAATCCGAAAATAAGATATAACGATGAAGAAATCTTTCCAGGAATTCGACGATTCCTTTATAAGCATATCGTCATCATAAACAAAACCTTTTTCAACTATAAGTTTGCTAATGCCAGGATTAATATAAAAAAGTTTTAATAAAGTTAAAAAATAACCGTTATAATCGGATTTATTAGCGGAACGAATAAGCGGTAACTAGATATAACTAAAGTAGAAAGAATCTTAAAAATTTACCCAGACAAAAAGGTTTCGGAAATTAAAGCTTTCTTAAGCATTATCGTTTATTATCGAATATTTATTACGTATTTCGCCATTAAAATAAAATCTTTTACTTACTTACTGCGAAAAAATTAACCTTTTATTTAAAGCTCCGATTAAAACTACATAATAAAAAGTATTAAGAAAATAATTATTATTACCCCGACTTTAATTACCTTAAATTATAACTTTAATACCGGAAAATTTATTATAAAGATAAACGCAACCAAAAAAGCTTTAAAAATATTTTCGGTTAATTAATTATTAGAATAAAGTATTTCGCGCGTTTTAAAAGTGGTATCTGGAAAAGTACTGAATTAAATTACGACGTTAATAAATTAAAATATCGAACTGTTTTTAAGAATTTAAGAAAATTCCGAAACTACATTTATAAAATCCAATTCGTATTAAAACCTAACATTAGGGAATTAATAACTTAAATTAATAATTCCTTAAGCTTGTTACCTAATATTATAATTATTCGTTAAATCGTTTAAATAAAATTGTTCGATTTCGAAATTAAATATATTCTCGGCAAAAAGAATATAACAGCGGACGGTTTGTTACGAAAGCTACCTAAAGCTTTTAACGCGTTAAACGATTAATAAAAAGGAAAAATCGATAACTTTATTAATATCCAGCTTAATATTATTCGGCTTAATTTTATTTTAACTGGCACAGCCTTTACATTTATTGATACGGATCGGCGATAAGGACCTCTTATTAGGAACTGGTTTAAGCAATTACAAAAATACGCTAAGTTTCTAACAACATTAAATCTTCCTAATCGGTTCGATAATGCTTTAAAGAAAAAAAAATGCTTTTAAATCCGAGGCGTTAAATTACTTTGTTTAAAACGGTATTTTTTAGCGTAAGGCAAATAAAAGGTACCGCAGCCGGCGAATAGTTAATACCAAGCAAAAGCAATTTGCGGTAATTAAGCAATATTATAAAGATTATAACTATAAAAGGCGGAATTCGACCTATCGTCGCATAGCAGCTTTATATTATTAACGTAGCATATTTGGCCATGTTCTAAAGGCAATACTTACGTATATCAAGTGCTAGAAAGCAGCCGATCGACGTTTCGAAAAAGGCTATAAATTTTCGCAACCGATTAACATAGCTATTATCTAGGTAATCGATATTTAATATATGGCCAATAACGATAGTTGCAAAGTTACGGTCGAAGCTAAATACGAATTATTTAATTATCTGGAAACTAAAGCCCTACGATTAATTACGTTAATAACGATCAAAAAGTTTTTAAATAAGCACGTTTTTTATAAATATGGTATCCCGATTAAGATCAAAATTAATTAAGGTTCAAAGAAAAAAGGCGAAATTATTAAAGCTTATAACGTACTAAGGATCGAAAAGAAAATTAATACCGCATATACAGCCTAGCAACAAGGCCTAGTAAAAAAAGAACACGTTCCGATCGTTAAAGCCCTAATAAAAGCGATAAATGGAACCAACAAAGGATAGGTTAAGCTTTTGCCTAAGATGGTCTTCGCCGATAATACCACTATGAAAAGTTATAGCCTTAGCCCTTATAAACTGCTATACGGACAGAAAGCGCTTTTACCGATCGAAACAATCTGTAACGAACCTGTCATGCATCCACCTAGAGGCATAAGCAGTATCCGAAAGGGGGTCTTGATTTGCAGATAACAATAGTGCGAGAAATGATTCAGTAATCTGTTCGTTAAAAAGGTTTACGGACTTTTCCCTTAATCGGAAAACGGTACCTTTAACTAAAGGCTTAGATTAATAACTAAGGAACGAAATTAAATCGGTGCTATTTATATAAGAGTTTTATCTTTTATATATTTTTCTAATGTTAAATAAGTATATTTATAACCTTTTGGCTTTACCAGATTACCTAAATTCTTTAATTTGGATAATTTACCAGATTAAATAAATCACGTAATTACGTAATTTAACAAGGATTTACTTATAGTAAAAGTCTTTTTTAATAAGAACTGCCAAGTAAATCGTAACATTATTTTTCTCCTTTTAAAATCTTTGTCCTAAAGATAAAAATGTAAATATTTCCTTACTTCCAATTGAAACTATTTTTCTTAATTGCGAACTTACTATAGCGGGTCGCGTAAAAATATAAGCGCGTAAGGTGTATGCGAACCAGCGACAATCCCGTAACAGCCGCTCGAACTTTATTCGTACTTATAATTTTAAGGTTTTGCCTTGTTCCAGTTATCTATTATTTGGAACGGAATAATGTTATATAATCGAAAGTTTGCTAAATTATTACCACTATACTCGTCGTTAACGTTATTGCGACGGAAACGCCGTTGCTATATTTTCCTTGGAAAATATTAGGTCGGAACGTAACCGTCTTTAAGAAAAGCGTCGTACGGTTAAGGATGAATTTGTAAAGTTATAACGGAAGTTTCAAGAAGAAATATCAAAAAGGATAAATAAATTGCCGCGGTTGCGTCGTTGAAAAGATATTTTGAAGAAAAAAGCGCTTAAAATATTAAAGGAAAGTTATAAACTAAACCAGTTGGAAAAAAAAAAGGATGGAAGAAAAATAGTATCGTATAAAGGAAAAATAAACGCGGCTTGCTTTTGAAATTAATGCTAACATAAAGGCGTTTGCTTTTTTCGATTAAAGCGCCGAAGGTTTAAATCTGGAGGTTAAGCCGTTGTCGCCTGCGACCTTAGCTGTTTTAAAGACGGTCGGTTAGGATTTTGACGGTAAAACGTTTTAATTAGGTCCTTCGCATTCGTTAAGTGCTTAAAAGGCTGTTAAATATTGTTTTCAAGTAAGTAATTTTTCTATTTAACTAGGTATTGGATTTTGTCGTTAACCATTTTTAAGTTTAGTATTTTTTCGATTTCGTATTTGTCGGTATTTTCTTCGATTTCCAAGTTTGTCTCCAGCGGGGCGTTATTAGGTGCTGGTTCCAGTAGGGAAATGTAGAAAATAAGATGTATTGTTATTATTTTGGGTAGTAACAGTCGATAGTTGGTTTTGAAAATAACTTCGTTAATTTTAAACGGACCGAGTTTCTTAAAATTAAGTTTGTTATTGGGTTTTTTGGTTTTGATTTGTAAAATGTTTAAAGTCGCGTTTTGTTTTTAGCGTAGCAGGTAAACCTTATCTTTTTTCGATAGGATTGATTTTTTAATTTTTTTCCTGTTATAATATTGAGTTATCCGTTATTGGAAAAACTGTAGCTTAATTTTAAGGCGAACTTGGATGGTTTTGATTTCGGATATTATAATTTCTGCTTTGGGTATTACTAAGGTAATTTTCGAAGCTTTATTAAGTGGTTGGTTTAGTCGTTAAGTTTTTGCGTTTTGTTTATATACGGCTGTATAAAGTAAAACGTTTATGTCCTTGTTAACGGATATATTATAGGTTATTTATATTAATAGGAATAATTCTACCTAATTATTTTGCTGGTAATTAACATAATTTTTTAGGTACTGCTCCAGGGTTTAGTTTAGCCGTTTTGTTTGTTTATCGGTTTAAGGGTAATACGTTGTAGAAAATTTAAGTTTGGTATTAATTTGTTTGAAAAAGTTAGTATTAAATTTAAAAGTATATAGCTTGTTTTTGTTTAAAATGATTTTTTTTAAGATTCCATATTTATCGAAATAATATTTTACGAATACGTAGGTTAATTGTTTTACTATCGTGTTTCCTTTAAAGGGAAGGAAGTACTTATATTTGGTGAGTCTGTCGACGATTACCTATATTTCGTCGTATTGGATTCCGGTAATAGGGTTTTTGGGTAGGGGTAAACCGGTAATAAAGTTTTAAGTTAGAATATTTTATACTTTATTTAAAATTTTTATAGGTTGTAATAATCCATACGGTTTATAACGAGTTATTTTGGCTTTGTTGTAAACGTTGCAGTCTTTAATTATTTGTTTGATTATTTTTTTAAATTCGGGGAAATCGTATTTTTCTTAAAGTCGTTTGGTTATTTTGAAAATTTCTTACTATCTATATAACGGATTTTCGTAGAATTTTTTAATAAACTGTTTTTGTTATTTTCGTAGGACGTAAACTTTCCCGTAGTACAGTAATTAATTTTCGGATCGTCTTTTTAATTATTAAACTTTTTCCGTTTATTAAAATTATAGGAATTTTTAAACTAGATTAAAAGTTCGGAAGTAAGTTTTTTTAATATCTTACATAATTATAAAATACCTTTCTTTATAAATTATAACATTTATATACGTCGTTTAGGGATCTGAATATCGTAATATCCTTTTCGATTTAAGATATCCGCTTAAATATTTTCCTTACCCTTAATATGGTAAATTTTAAAATTAAATTTAGATAGAAAAATTATTTAATTTTCGTATCGTTTATTAAAATCTTAAGTTGTTATAAAGTAAATAAGATTTTTATAGTTAAAATAAACGTTAAAAAGTTTTTTGGTTTTATTAAAATAAAGTTCTTATTTTTTAAATAATATAATAATTGCTAATAATTTTTTGTCGTAAATAAGGTATTATAATTATATATCTTTTAAAACTTTAAAGTAATAAGTTATTAAATATTATTTTCCGTTATTTTATTATTATTTTAGGATTGCTTTTAAGGCTTTATTTAATACGTTAGATTTTAATCGTTCTTTTTTGTTATAATTAAGTAATTTTATAATAGGGGTATTAATAATTTAATTTTTAAATATTTGCATTATTTCTTTAGTTTCCTTTAAAAACTTGAATTTTTTTTAATGTATTTTTTTTGGTAATAAGGTTCGTTAAAAGTTTGGCAATTTTTCCGAAATCTTTAATTAAGTTACGTACGTAGCCCGTAAATCTTAAAAATTAACGGACGTCGGTGACAGTTGCTTTATCGGGAATTGGCCAATTTTTGACTGCTTTTATTTTAAAGTCCTGGATTTGAATTTGTCTTAAGGTAATGGTAAAGCCTAAAAAGTTTAGCTTTTGGGTATGTTATACGCTTTTTTTAGCATTAACCAATAAATTTGTTTTTTCGAATGCTTCCAGCATTTAAGCGATATATTTCTTATATTTTTCTATGTTTTCGGAATAAATAAGGATGTCGTCCAAATAAACGAATATAAATTTATCGAAAAATTTTCGTAAAATAATTATTAACATATGTTAAAAACTGGCGGGGGTATTAATAAATTCCTGGAGTATTACCTTATATTCGTAAAGTCCATAAATTATTTTAAAAGCGGTTTTTTATTTTTCGCTTTTAGCTATTCGGACTTAATAGTAACCGTCCAGTAAGTTTAACGCCGTAAACTATTTAGCTTTCCTAATATTTTCTTTTATAATATTTATAAAGGTAAAGAAATATTTATTCTTAATAATAATATCGTTTAGCTGTCGATAATCGTAAACTTTTCGATATATAAAATCTTTATCTTTATTAATTCGAATCTTTCCATCCTTTATTTTTGGTACTATCATAACGAAATATCCTACGGGAAATTCAAATTTTTAAATATATTTACGTTTAAAGTTTTTTTATAAGCTTTTTTATAAAGCCTTAACCTTTTTATGGTTTATGTAATAAATTTGATAAAGTTTCGGATAATATCTTTTTTTAATAAAAATCCTATAATTTTATTAATTATAATTAGGTAATTTTTCCCGTATTCGTTCTTTAAACTGTTTTTTAAACCTTCGGTACTTAAAAGGTATTTTGGCAGTTAAGTTCATTACTTTGGCTTTTCGGATCAAGTAACAGATTTCTCGGAATTCTTCTTTTAAAGAAATTATAAGGTAATCCCAAAAAGGTTTCTGGGTTTTCCAGTTAATATAAGGGTTACTGGAACGGAGCTACGGTATTCCAAAGATAATGTCGTATCTTAAAATGTCGGCTACGTCCAGCCTGATTTTTTCTGAATGTTTTTAAATTTGTACTAAAAGTTCTTCCGTTTTTTTAAAAACTCGTCCATTTTTATACTTGGATAAGCTTCCGTCGACTATAAGTAATTTGTACGACTTTAGCTTGTATCTTTAGGAAATCCAATATTTTTCTGCAATTAACGGTAAAACAAAATTTCCCTTTGCTTTTAAGTCGATCATGGCTTTAAACGTTTTCTTTCCGTACTGGAAAGAAATCTTAATCTAACTGCGCTGTCCAGTCTTTACTTCGTATATGGTCTTGTAAGTTAGGGCTTTTCGATGCCTTAATTTCGAGGGCCTGCGTAATTTTTCAACTTGTTGGTTTTATTAATTAAAAGGCGTTTCTATTTTCGGGCCTTTTTAACTGCATGTTTGGAACATTTATCGTTTATGCAAGTAAACCACTTTCTTTTGCCGATTTGGCAAATTAACCTTAAAATCCTTACTTTTAAAGTTTAAAGGAGATTTGGTTTTAGGGGTAAGATTTCCGAAGGACTAGCTCCCATATCCAAGATCTTATGCATTATGTATAATATAAGGGCATAGCACAGGCATCCCTATTTAATAGCTTTTTAGCTTTGAACCGATTTGGGGTAAAGGTAATAAGATCGGGGGTAATCCGGCCATTTAAGGGTTTTAATACATCTGTATTCATTATCGGGTTCGATAAGTATCTCCTTATTCTATCCGGGCCAATAGTTATTATCTTCTTTAGCGCGGAAATGGGTTAAATAATTATCGTCGTAACATGCAGAAAAATGGAACAGGTCGTAATTATAAACTGGTTTCGGATTCGGCGCATCCGGACAAGTTGGTTTTTTGATTTCGGGGGCCTTACTAGCTTTTAAAGATATTAAATCGTATATCATTATATTAGGGCGCAACTGGCCATATTCATCGTATATTCTATACCGTTACTTATTCAAATAACAGATGCATCCTAACCTTATAACTATTTTAAAGGTTTTTCGTCCGGGATAATATCTGCAGGCTTTAATCGTCCGATTTTAACAAATCGGGTAACGCTCGTACTTTAGGTCGCTATTTTGTTTGTAATATATAGTTGCAATGGTAAATTTTCACTAGAAGGAAATGGAACTAACTTTCTTTTTTTCCTTACTTTCGTTATTTGATTTTTGTTTAGTTATCTTAACCTTTTTCGGGGGTTAAGGAATCCTTCCTTTCCTAAAGTCCCTTTTTGCTAAAAAGCGATATTCGCTTTTATAATAACCTTTTTTGACACAGTTAAAACATTCAACATTTAACTTATCTTTCCTGGGCTTTTTTAAAGCAATGCTTGCTTTTTTCTGGAATCTGCCCTTAGTTTTATCCCTTTGGGATTTACTGCTTAAGCTTTGGTTATCTTTCTTTTTGTCGGATCTTTTCTTTTCTAAGTACCTTTCGAAGGTACGTCGATCGGCAATAATGGTTTTATTAATATAATCCTGGAAGGGGCCAGTTTTAGGTACTTTGTATATCTTATCCTTAATTTGCGATTTTAGGCCGTTATAAAAAGGATAAAACAATACGCTTTCTAAAAAATTAGAAATAAAAGCAAAGCGATTAAACTTAGTTACATATTCGGCTGTTAACTTGGTTTGCTGGAAAAGATGCAACTATTCGATCGTATGCTGTTTTTTGTCGGAATTTCCAAATAAAGCTCGTATTTTTTCCTTAAAGTGTTTATAGTTGCCGAAAATATAATTGGTTAAATCGGAAAATTAATTAGGGTAGTTTATAAGGTAATCGTTTATGATAGGTTTAAACTATAAAAAAACCTTTTTAGCGAGCAGCTGAAAAATGGCCATTACTTTCTAGTAATCTTCCGTTAAAGAATTTTCGTAAAACTTAAGATAAAATCTGGCCTGGACTAAGAATTTTTCTACGTCTATGGTTTTATTATAAGGTTTTAAAGGGGTCGGCTTGTAACCTTTAACTTCCGGCATTCCATGATAATTAAAAAAAAGAACTGTACTTTCCCGAACTTTGTTTGCACCAAATAAGGGCTAGGTCGAGGACCGTTGTTGTCGAATGAATTTGGCATTTTCATTTTTTAAGGTCCTAACTTTTTTCGCAAGGATGTTTAATTTCTCGTTAATAGTAGATTTTCTTTCTTTGCCTTTTTGTTTTCTAGTAGGCTATTTTTTTTTGTTTTTTTGTATCAAACTTATGAACTTTTATAGTGTCTTTCGCCGGGGCAGGCTGTTATAAGGGCTAAAAGAAAAAAGGTCCTCCTTAAGATCGGGTAAAAGGGGGTACTATGTTATCGATTAAGGAGAAGATTTTTTTAATAAGTAGTAGATCGTTTAATTTGGTTACTAATCCCTTATTAACTAATAACAGTAATCGCATATGTTATTTATCTATTAAACGTCGTCCTATAATACCGTCTTTACTGCGTTTAGGAAAGCTTATACCTAACTGGGCCTTAAATCATTCGTCGGCTATTAATTAAGGAGCTATCAAAATGTAACGAACCTGTTATACATTTATCTGGAAGCATAAATAATATCCGAAAAAAGGTCTTAATTTGCTAATAATAATAATGCGAAAAATAATTCAGTAATTTGTTCGTTAAAAAGGTTTACGGATTTTTCCTTTAATCGGAAAACGGTACCTTTAACTAAAGGCTTAAATTAATAACTAAGGAGCAAAATTATTTACATAAAGGTTTTGTCCTTTATATATTTTTCTAATGTTGAATAAGTATATCTGTAATTTCTTGGCTTTACCAGATTACCTAGACTTTCTAATCTGGATGATTTACCAGATTAGACAAATCACATAATTACGTAATCTGACAAGGATCCACTTATGGTGAGAGTCTTCTCTAATACGAACTGCCAAATGGATCGTAACATAATCCTGCCAACATGGAAAATTATAACTTGGGATCTAAACACGCCGAAAAAAAATTTGATTACGTAGAAAATTCGGCTCCTAAAAAGGAAAGCTAAAAACGTAACCAAGGCTACCAAAGTAATCGCTAAGCAGCGCCGTAAAACAGCTAAACTGGCGAATAAAAGGGATAAAAATAAATTAAAAGATAGACCCTTAGAAATGGACGACCTGGTATTATTATATAACACGACATAACATATAGACATATCCAGAAACATAAAGCTGAAGTACCGTTAAACTGGCCCGTATTTAATCAGTATTACCATTAATTTAAGTATTTACTGTTTGAAAGGAATTATTGGGACGAAGTTACAAAATACCTTTCCTGCTAATGAATTAAAGTAATTTGTAAAAGATAAAAAAAAGTATTAAAAGCCGATTAATTTACAAGAAAACAACTGGACGAAACCACTTTTTAATCAGCCCGACAATACGATATCAAACACCTCGGATGCTACAAATGTCGAACTACCTAACGATTGGCAGTCTAAAGCTTCAGAACCTGTAAGAACAAATATTGAGGTATAAATATTAAGTAGCCGATTTAAAGGTTATACGGTTGTGGACGAAAGCGATACGATAAAAACGATACGATTAGGAAAACGGAAAAAATTAACGCGATTAATTACGAAAAACTAAAGTACAGTAATTCCCTTAAATTCCCTTAAGCTTCTATAAGTTCCTATAAGTTCCTTTAAATTCCCTTATTATCCCGTTTACCGATACCTTATACGACAATTATTATGCTTTACTTATAATCAGTACGTGCCGCTATATTTGCCCTGAACCGGGAATTAATAACATATTTTTCTACCTTATTTCGAAATTAATCCTTATCGTATATTTTGATAATAAGATAAGTATTTATACGAATATCCTTTTTAATTCGTAGCGATCGTAAAAAGCTGGCCTTAATTATTTTAAACCGTTCGTTCCGGAATGTATAATTATACCTTTCGATAAACGCGATACAATTATTATAAGCCCCGTTAAAGAAGCCAGAAATCGACCAGCACCTAAAAAATATATACATTCCGTATTAATTAAGATACTCCGATATTATATATCGTCTTTCGCAAAGTTCGCAAGGTACTAGGTTAAGTATACCGAATACCTGAATAAATAAACCAATAACGTATTTGGGATCTTTAACAAAAGCAGCTATAAAATAACCCAAAGGACTAATCCGATAGATTTCGATGTATACTGGATAAGCCACCAAGTCTTTTATTAACGGGAAATACTTAATTATATTGGATTAGGTATTTACGGCCGCCCAAAAGTTCTTTCGATCTGTTATTATAAGTACCGACCAATAACTGGATTACCGATAACGCTAATAAACATAACCCCGAGCATTTATATTAATTAGCGGATTTCATCAACGATATCCCAAAAAAAACTAAATACTTATTTCGATATATTTAAGTATAACATAATATAACACATTATTATTATGCCAAAATCTGGCCACGTTTTAATCATTATCGAGATAAATACGACGAAAACGTAACGTTCCGATATTAATATATGGCCCAGGGACCCGATTAATAACCCGAGAATTTACCCGACGTATTGGGATTATCGAAGCCGTTAATAAAAACTTGGCGAATAAACTGCTATTAGGTATCAGCAGGTTAATTAGAACAGGTACAGGCGTTACTGATCGCCGACTACCGAGTGTTTATTTAACGACACCAAGAATTGGACTAGGCTTTGGAGGTATTTCAATTACCTCTAATAATGGCAGCATATATCGTATCGGCTAAAGTCTTAAAAAAATAAATTATCTATAACCGGTATTTTTAGTAGTAAAATGTTTTAATTAAAACCTATATTACGGAATTTGTACTGGAAGGTAAGGATAAGGTTAAGAATAGATGCTTGACGATATATTAAATTCTATGCTTTGCGAACGTTATCAAAATTATATGGAAATTTTAAATCTTAAAAACTGCCTAAAAACTTATCGATACGACGGGTTAATGGCCTGAAAAATATGGACAAGTTTGATACCGCCAAGATTCTATGACGATAATTAGAAATTTAGTTCAATTTATCGATATTTGCCTTAACCCTAGGATCGACAGGCTTCTTGGTACTAGGATTTGAAGGTTTGTTACCTAAACCAGACTTTTTCTTAATGGACGATTTTCTTATAGCAGGGACAAGATTCTCTAGGCCTGCACTTTGCGAAAACCCTAGGGATTACATAGATCTAATGGCTGCCGAGAACTTATAATGGTATTAATTAGTACAATAAGGATAATTATATATATATTTAAATATGTATTGTGTTTAAAGGGAAAAGTTGGAGTGGTATTGCAGAAAAGCTGTAAAAGAAATATAGGTACGAAAAACGCATGCACATACCTAATCAAAGAAAGCGACGACGAAGGCACTTCCCATACAACTTCGGATGAAATTTTCTGGGATTTTCTCGGCGTATACGTTTTATCTGCAACAATTCGGTGCATTAACCTTAAATGCACTTAATTAGTTAAACGTACAAGTTACCGGCAGATTTTGGCAAATTCCTGCACCTATATAATAACTACACCTTATTACCTGCAAAACACATTCAGCTATACATACATATTACATATTATCCCTAGCTGCCACTATTATTCCCAAGTTACCCAATATTACACCTAAGCATATTGATTAATATATTCCTAGTTATAATGTCGTGGTTTAAGAAGCGTACTATGCAAGATAAGGGCGAAAGCTTTAAGAAGTTAAATACTTCGGATTTTGGAAAGCTTGCATAATCGGCTAATATAGCCGTATGGAAAAAAGATAACATAGTAGAATTTTTCAAAAAGATATATAACAATAATTTTACCTCCTATCCCGTAAAAGAAGTTGCGCTTCAAATTCGTTTTAATCGGCTTATTCCCATATACCTAAAGGATATTAATGGTCAGCGTTCATGGAGAAATATTAACCCGTTACCATACTGGTTAACAGAACCGTAGTATGACGAAATGGTTAAATTTCTATGGCAAACTTTTATAATCGTTTAAGACAGAACTTACTTACGCTTCGAGAATATTATTGCATTTATCCAAATAATCGCCTAGGAGGTATCTTCAAAAATTATCGCCGTTATCCTGAAAGCTGGGCGACTAATTTTATATGGTAAGTCCAGACCATTTCCTAGTAAGATCCAAAAGGCGATCAGTATTAATAACCCGAAATATATATAATTTGTCGCTTAAACCAAAGTCCCGATTAATGAAGATTTAATAAGGTATTGGATTAGTATGTTGTACGACCCATTAAAGCGTTTGTTGCTGATATTCGATACTTATGTTACCGAGAATCGTACTTAATTGCTATTCCAGCTATATCGAAAAACGTAAGGAAAATCAGGACTTGATAATCCGCCTGCCCGTATAGTAATCGTCAGAATGCTTACTTAAACCAGATACTATATTTGCGAACTATAAATTGCTTATATCTTTTATATTATTTGCCGCGATCCTGCAAAATGGGGAAACAAAACTATAGCCGATGTAATAAGATTTAGCGAATATCGAATGGAAAATAGCATTACCGACATAATTAAAGGATTCCTGGGCCTGAAACCAAAAACGGAAAACGTTAAGAAAAACGTAGAAAATTAGCCTAGAAATCCCCCGTCCTTATTAGCTAAAAAAGATAACGATAAGCTAGATTCTGATTAATGTGCCCGATTACTTTATAGTAAACGATGTAAACAAAAGTAACGTCCTAATTAGTATTAGCAGTTATTTGCACGACCATTTCCGATATTAATGCCCCTTTCCTTATTAATTTAGACTGGCCTATCGATATTTAAAGCTATACGACCTAATTTAATATTTACGAGATTACTATTCGAGATAAAATACAAGCCCCGACCGAAGGTTGGTGATTAGCGAGCTATGGCAATGGTACAAGGTTAATATGTTACGCTGTATAAGTGGGTGGGAGATATATTCGAGGATGCCGGGCAGAAACTAGAACCATATTTCCCGTAAGGATAGTTAAGTTAAGCTAGGTACAAATCTTTGATCAGTACAAAGAAACCAAAGGATAGGGCTTAAAAGGAGCAGGAAAGGGCTAAGTAAAAAGAGGATTTGGCCAGACGTCGAGGACGTAATCCTAAGTTGAAAATAATGGAGGATAAGCCGCGCAAGCGCTAATCAGATTAATTAATGGGTTTTATGTATAGTTTATAGCGTTAAAAGTTGGTTGCATTATGTTTTCCATTTGTTTCTTAAGATGGATTGAAAACAATTTCATTTCGAAAAAGGAAGCTTGAAATGGTGCAGGGTGCCGGGCTAGGGGGCATGGCTTGGCTGATTAATTAGTTAGCTTTATATGTGTATTTCTAGGAGCTCTTTCCGCCGGGCGCAACTCCGAGACCTGTTTATTACCGTTTACCGTTTATCGTTTATTTACTTACGTATTTATGTTTAAAGTCTGGTTCAACCCGGACCTAAAATACAGTGTTTTTTTTGTTTGCCTTTATTACCGCTGCATTCGGCTATTCTATCGTGACCCGCTCATCAAAGATGCCCTGATCGGAACTGAGTCTCCCCGTTCTAATTCAATACCAACTAATATACATTAACGCATCCAACAATACAATGCTAATTAACCAGCAAAGGACCAAACAGATAAAACATAGGTAGCCGAAAACTTACAAACAAACCTAATACGAAATATATAGGAACACCCGGTACATGGATATCCAGAGATTTACAAAACCTTAAAGTGTTTATAACGGATATATTATTTTCCTAAGATAAAAACTGTAATACAAAAGGTAGTACGATAATGCGATATCTGCGCTAAAGCGAAGGCACGACGATATAAACCCTACGGAAAATTGCAATCCTTACCAATCGCTAAGCGACCATAAAATTCGATTACATTTGATTTTATTACCAAACTTCCTTTATCAAAAAACCCAGCTACAAAAATACATTACAACAGCATTTTCGTAATCGTTAATCGATTTACGAAATTCTTATATTTCTGTAACAAACCTGTCACACAACCACCTAGAAGTGTGATCAGTATCCGAAAGGGGTTCTTGATTTGCAGGTAACAATAGGGCGAAGAATAATTCAGTAATCTGTTCGTTAAAGAGATTTGCAAACTTTTCTTTAAATCGAAAAACGATGCCTTTGATTGAAGACTTAAATTAATATCTAAGGAGCGAAATTACGTAGGTGCTATTTACAAAAAATTATGAAAGTCTTATATGTCTTTTCCCTTTAGGATAACCTCTGTCTGGTTTCTGTAATATCTTTGTAATATCTTTGTAGTATTTTTAAGGTGTCTTTGTAGGCTCCGCAAAAATTATTCTTGGTACCGCAATTTACCCGGCCCGAAGTTATTCCTTTTTTTGGTTTTCTGCAGGCAGACGGGAAATCTTAAGCCGTAATACCATTTTTTTCCTTTCGAAATCTTTATCCTTAAAGATAAAATAAGTACGTTTTTTTCGCTTTTCGTTTTCCTGGACCAATAGTTCCCAATTAACATTATGTTAGGTCCATTACGAAAACGCGTTAAACTTTTTACCAAAAGTCGAAAAAACTTAATTTTTTCCATTTCAGATTTCGGATACCTAGTTATGCTTTATAAACGTTGCGAGGATTTAAAACTAGAATGTAAGATGGTTGAAAAGCGAAAAAGGTGCTAGCATTGTTATAAGGCTAATATGCCTTACGGGGTTATTAATATTTCTTTGGAATCGTTACAAAACATCCGGTCTGAAAAGACGCGGATGAATCATAAAAAACGGGCCGCCGAAGAAGTACTGTTGGACCTGCAGCAACTGCAAACGGAAGCTATGGTTAAGTTGATTAGGTTAAGCCGTTAACAAGATTTCTAATAATTTCAGAGTGTAAAAATAATTCGCCGCGGGTTTCGTTCTATAGACGAATTAGAAAAATAAGAAAGATTAGATAAGAAAAGGAAAGAAATGGAACAGCGTTATATAAAAGCAAAATAAGCGCAATTTGCTTTAAAAATAAACGTTACGGCGGAAACCTTTATTTTTTTCGATTAAAGCGACCTAGGACTAAACCTGGATACCGGACCGTTATCGCTTACGACCTTGGCCGTATTAAAGTCGGTCGGTCAGGAATTTAACGGTAAAACGTTTTAACTAGGTCCTTCGCGTCCGTTAAATGCTTAAAGGGTTTTTAGGTATTTTTGTCGTATAGGTAATCCTTTTATTTAATTAAATATTGGACCTTATTTATAACTATTCTGGAATCCAGTATTAGTTTAACTTCGTACTTGTCGTCGTCTTTTTCGGTTTCCAGATTGGTTTCCAGTAAAGCGTTTTTGGATGCGGGTTTAAGCAAAGAAATATGAAAAACAGGGTGTATTTTTATCGTTTTAGGTAACGACAATCGGTAGTTAATTTTGGAAATAATTTTACCGATTTTAAACGCCTTAAGTTTTTTAAAATTAAGCTTATTATAGGGTTTTTTTGTTTTAATTTGAGAAATGTTCGAAATTACGTTTTGCTTTTGGCGTAATAAATAAATTTTATTTCCTTTCGACAAAATTGGTTCTTTAATCTTTTTATTATTATAGTACTGGGTTATCCTTTATTGAATAAATCGTAATTTATTTTATAAGCGGATTTGTACTGCCTGGACTTTAGTTGCTATCGTTTTTGCTCGAAAGGCTTTTGTAATTAATTTTGGAGTTTCGTTTAATACTTATTTTAGCCATTAAGCTTTTATTTGGTAACCATGTATTGCTGTATAGGGAGAAATACCTATATATTCGTTGATAAAGATATTATAAGTTATTTAGGCTAATGGAAAAGGTTTAACCTAATTATCCTATTGGTAATTAATGTAACTTTTTAAGTATTGTTCCAACGATTAATTTAAATGTTTTGTTTATTTATTTATTTTTAGGTAGTATGTTATAAAGTATTTAAGCTTGGCGCTTATCGGTTTAAAAAACCTAGTCCCAAACTTTAATGTAAAAAGTTTGTTCTTATTTAAGATAATTCTTTCTGGTATCTCATATTTATCGAGGTAATATCCGATAAAGGCGTAAGTCAATTATTTTGCCGTTACGTTTCCTTTAAAAGGTAGTAAATATTATATTTAGTAATTTGGTTAACGATTACTTATATTCTATTATATTAAATTTTAATAACGGGGTTTTTTAATAGAGGTAAACCGGTAATAGAATCCTAAGCAATAATGTTTTAAGCTTTTTCTGGAATATTTGTAGGTTGTAAAAGTTTATAGGGCTTATATCGGGCTGCTTTTGCCTTATTGTAGATCTTATAATCCTTAATTACTTATTTAACAATTCGTCGAAGTCCTAGAAAGTCGTTTTTTTCCTGTAATCGTTTGGTAGTGAAATGGTACAGGGTGCCGAGCCAGGGGGCATGGCTTGGCTGATCAGTTAGTCAGCTCCACATGTGTATTTCTAGGAGCTCTTTCGTCGGGCGCAACCCCGAGACCTGTTCACCACCGTTTTTACTGTTTATCTATTTACGCACTTATGATTAATTCTAAAGTCTAATTTAATACAAACCCAAATACAGTGTTTTCGTTTTGCTTTTATTACTACTGCATTCGGCTATTTTATCGTAACCCGCTTATTAACAATGCTTTGATCGGGACTATGTCTCCCCGTCCTAATTTAAGTAGTTATCAAGGAGAGGATACTGGCTTTTGTTAGCTGCCGACTGACCTTAATTTCCGATTAACAAGTCGGAAGAACTGGAAGAGACGAAGTTTTAATTAAATATATTTAGATTCGAATACGATTACGATAATGGGTACGGATACGATAAGTTGAGCGCTATGTAATTGACGAGCGCGACTATAATAAAAACGGGATCTTTTGCCCGATTAATAAAAGAAAGTTGTTGAATTGAGGCCTTATTACGAAAATAGCTTTATTCGGATAACGGTAAAGGAGTACAAGCGCGCATAGGTAATTAGCCTTAAAGCATGGATTAATTACTTAAGTTTTGAACCGATTGCGCAATTTAAAATATTATACGTATTAATAGGAAAATTACGTAAAAAAAAATATAAAATTTAATTAATAAAGGCTGAAAAAGTTAAAACTGCGTCGCTGGCGACGTAGCTATTAGGATTTGGATTAATTAAAATAAGTGCAGCGACGACAAGATTGACAATATGGATAGGATAACGAATATAAGTAGAAAAAAGAATAAGGCTGTAAAGTTATTTATTTTGCCTACGAAAGGAAAGTATCGAAAAAGAAATAACGTCCTTTAATATCATGGAAAAATTAAGAAAAAAAACGTTATAAGATATATTTTGGACTTTTTTAACGTTAATCGAATAGCATTTAATTTGGTTATTATTAAGCGGTCTTTTTTGGGATTTACTTTTTTTATTAAGCTTAAATGTTATGGCGTTTAAGTTAGTAATAGAAGTATTAATTAGCAAGTTAGAAAAGATACGATTAGATAACTAACAAGGTAACGATAATTAGGATAAGGTTATTCGGACGGATAATAAAAGGAGAAGGTTGTTTGCCTTTTAAGTCCGAAAAAAAGGGAAAGTGTACTTAAAATAATTATCGCGGATAGTTATTTACCTTATGCTTAAATATATTCCGTTTAAAGCAGCATTTTAAAACTTAAGTAATTTTAAGACTAATAGTATTGATTAGTTTGAGATTAGTTTTAGTAGGTTTTTTAAAGGCCTATCGAATCTTTTTGAAATTATTACTTAAGTTTATTTATAATACGGATTATTACCAGTACCAAACTTTCCTAACTTTACGAAACATTGAAATCCTACTTTAAGTACGATTGTTTAGTACCGATTAACAAAAAAACCTTATAACAGTAAGCTTAACGAAACTAAACCTTAAAGTATTAGCAATCCGATTAGATTTTTAAAGCCAGTTAAGGATACGATTACTTAAATAAACCCTGGAATTGTTATTAACTTACCGTAAGGAAGAAAAATATATTAGCCCAGAACTCGGAGTTATTTACAAGATTAAAAATACTTATACCGGACGTTATACTTTTTGGATCTATTAATTAGTTTGATTACGATTTTTTTGTTAATATTATAAATAAGCTTTCGTTTTTCATAATCCTTCCGGATTTATCGGCCTTTCCGGACCTTCGCTTTTTAGGAACTGGAGTTATTAACTGGCTTAAAGGAATTAATAGATTGTTTACGAAATATAAGTTTAAAAAATTTGAGATAATCGCCGAATTACTTTATTAAACTGATAACCCTTTTATAAAAAACCGGGTCAAAGTTATACTTAATGATATAACCTAATAGGACAAAACGTCCAAGCATATCTTAAAAATCTTTAAGCTATAGGACTTAAAGTAAATTCGGACAGCCAAAAATCGATTAAGGATTTTAACGAAGCAAACTTAACGCAGTATCCTTAATTAAGTTTATAAATACTGTTTAAAATATGCTATTAAGATAAGAAATATTTTGGAAGAAGTTAAGCAAAAAGGCAAAACGGTTATTAAGGACGAATATATTAAAAGTTTACTGAAAAGGTTATCCGTTAATTATTTCGAAAGGATTTTTAATATTCGTTTATAAAGTTAAAGAACCTGTACGTAACCAGTTACGATAATGTTTCGATATTGATTAAAGATTAGGCCTTAAATAAGGTAGAATTATTTGGATATAAAAAACGTAGGCAATATTAAAAAGCTATCCGTTTTGATATTAATTAAAAAGAAAAGAAACGGTTTAACCTAATTTAGTAACCCAAGTAATAACGACCAAGAAACCCTTAACCGCAACTAAAACTAGCTAATCGTACTGATCAGATGTTAAAGATTACGAATACGCTGTAGGACTTAAAGATCGCATAGGCCCGGCAGATCCAGAATTTAGAAGCTTTTAAAGAAAAAATGCGTAACCGAAAGGTAGCCCGGATATCGCAATATTACGTTCCGCTAGAACAAAAAGTACCTTGGATATATAATTATAGTGCTAACCCGTCGATTAATACAGTTAACTTCCAGCCGGATAATTATATACGATTAAGCTTTTACCGTAAACGAAGTGGATACCGAGGATAAAAAGATTACCGTAAAAGTTATTAAGGTTAAGGTAAACGTTTTGGTAATTTTGATTAAGATACTTATTAATTTTGCTTAAAACTAAAACATATTATGCAAAAGTACTGTTTATTCTTTAACATGGAAACTATAAAATTGGTTTTAGTCGCCGACGGTAAATATATTATTTTCTTCGGATTTTCGGAAAACAAAACAACGTTAAGTATAATTCAATTCCGTAAAGTCCTTAAAAATTAAGCGATCGAACAATAAATCCTAATTTAAAATAAAATCTTAAAATAGATTTATAGTTCGCCAGTTTTCCCTGCCCGATTAAGGAAAAAATGCGGTACTTTGATCGGCGAGACGATATCTTTAAGAGCGTAAACAGCCAATTAACCAGCTTCGACCCGGATACCAATAGTCCAGCTGAACCTTAAAAGCATATTACGATCTTAAAGCCGAATCGATAAAAGCCCGATATTAATTAAAATAAGGTAATCGAAATTAACATAATCTATTTCGTCGACTATAACGGAAAGTTATTTTATAAAAAGATACGATTACGTAAATGGCTAAGGAATAACCCCGTCGAAAGCAAAGGTACCCGCTATCTGGAGAAAATTAAAACCTTAGAGATTAACGACTTTAATTAACCAACTATGCTTACTAGCGTTATAATAACAAAGCGTTCCAGGGATAAAAAAGACAAATTTAAAAACTTAAAAAGAAATAAAACCGCATACGAAATTAATAACCACGAATTAATATATGAAAAACTTTTATTTTATAATATAGAAATCGGTATTTAGATAAATAATACCCTTTAAGCAAACGATAGGATTTAAACCGATAATATTTTTACTTTTAAAGGCTTAATCGATAAATATGTAATTAAATTCTGGAAAAAAAAGATCCGGGAAAATTACAAAGAAAATTTAAAATTACTTAACCCGAATTAATCGAAGTTTGTCCAGATTTCGGAAAAGCATTTAAGAATTTTATGGCCATTGAGATTTTAAAAGTACTTAATAGCAAAAATAAGGAAAGGATTAAGATAACCGAGGTTAAAATGCAAAAATTAAAAGTTTTAGAAACAAAAAGACGCGTTAGGATTTTTACTATAAATATCGGTTATAAAGCAGAAAGCCAAAAGGAAGCCAAAGTTTTATCGATTTAATAATGTAATCCAGCTAAATATATTACCTTTTTGTTTAAATTAGCAATTAAAGTAAATTACGGAAATAGCGAAAACCTATTTAATAAAGTTATCGATATTAAAGCAGAATCGAACGTTATAATCGCGTCGTACGTTAAGCGATATAAATTAGTTATGAAATAAACCCGCGTATTATTCCTGGATTTTAATTTTCAGAAAAGGACTTTATTTAAAGGCATTATCGAAATTTCCGTTAGGTTAGCTAGCCGATTAATCACGATTTTTTTGTTTGTCGTTAATAATTATTACGTTACGTAACTATTAATTTTAGGATTTAACTTTGTAGCTAAATCGAAAATAACGTTTAATATAAACCCGGTCGTAATAAAAAGAACCCTGGAATTTGGCCTGTCCAAATTATTATCTTTTTAGTTTTTATAAGACGTATTATATATAATATTCGTACTAACGAAAAGCTTAAAAAAGAACAGCCGGTAAAATAATAAACGGTTTTATTGGCGAAAATAAGCTTACGAACGAAAAGATAAACGAGTAATTTATAGGCTTTTATATTTTTGCGATTGATAATATTTACGTTAATTAAAACGCGAAAATTATTTAGGAAATTATTAGTAATAAGTTGAAACTCAGAAATAAGATTTTAAGTTCGTTTAACGATAAGGAATTAGCGTATATTTTATATGGAATATTATATAACGAAATGCAATAAAAGATTAATAATGATCGGACTGTTTAAATTAATACGATATATAAACTTAAGTGGAAGAAAGTAATCCCTGTCGACGGTGCACCCTTTAATAGATTAGTACCTCCTGGAAACCCGAATTGGAAAGTTACGGAATTCGAAAAAGCTTAGCAAGTTATTAATTAAAATGACCAAAGACCCGATAAGCCTGGTACATCTTTAGCTGCTTTATTCCCTAGATTTACTATTATACTCCGAGGAACCTAACTTCTTAAGGAACGCGCCGACGAAATTCTTAATTAGTTAGGAAATAAGTTTACTCGCGTAAAAAAAGCGTTTTTTAAGGAAATGCTTTTTCGTAAAATAGCTGCTTTAGTTTAAAATAAAATAAAAATTTGGCACAATTAAATTAAATGTTGCACCAAATTATAAAATTCGAACGATGCCTTATAAGGCGTAGTAAGCTAAGAATATAATAGTGCCGGCAAGTATTAAGGATAAGTTAATTAAAATACTACGAATACGTATTTAGCAAAGTATTTTCGAATAGTTCTATGCTATATATAGGAATACTTAGTTTTTAATTGAAAAAAAGGATGGTAAATTTCGATTAATTAATTTAGCGATAAAACTTAATGTTATTACTTTACGAAATGCCTTTATGCTGAATAACTTCCACGAATTTCTTTGCGGATTTTCTTTTATGTTTATTGGTTATTTTAATGGATTTTTTCTTAAGTTACGATTTGCTTACTTTAGTTTTAGCCAGCAAAGATTTTACCATTTTCGCGATACCGTTAGGATTTTTAAGGTATATTATTATACTTCAAGGGTTTATTAACTTTGTAGCATATTTTTATTGCGTAATTAGGAGGATTGTAAACGATTTCATGCCCGATATCGCCCGGCTATTCGTCGATAACGTTAAAGTTAAAGGCTCGAAAATAAAATATAACGATAAGGAAATTTTCCTAGGAATTCGGCGATTCGTTTATAAGCATATCGTTAACATAAATAAAACCCTTTTTAATTATAAGCTTATTAGTACGACGATTAATATAAAAAAGTTTTAATAGTATTAAAAAATAACCGTTATAGCCAGATTTATTTACAGAACGAATAGGCGGCGACTAGATATAACTAAGGTAAAAAAGATTTTAAAGATTTAATTATATAAAAACGTTTCAGAAGTTAAAAGTTTTTTATATATTATCGTTTATTATCGAATATTTATTACCTATTTCGCTATTAAAATTAAATCTTTTATACGTTTATTCCGAAGAAATTAATTTTTTATTTAAGAGCCCAATTAAGATTACGTAATAAAAAGCGTTAACAAAGCAATTATTATTACCGCGATTTTGATTACTTTAAATTATAACCTTAATGCTAGAAAAGTTATTATAAAAATAAATGTAAATAAAAAAGGTTTTAAAAGTATTTTCGGTTAATTAATTAATAGAATAAAGTATCCTGCGCGTTTTAAAAGTAGTATTTAGAAAGGTATTACGTTAAATTACGATGTTAGCAAACTAGAATATCGAATAATTTTTAAGATTTTAAAGAAATTCCGAAATTATATTTATAAAATCCGATTCGTATTAAAGATTAACGTTAAGGTGCTAATAGTTTAAATTAATAATTCTTTAAGTTTTTTACTTAATACTGTAATTATTCCTGAAGTTGTCTAGATAAAAATATTCGATTGCAAAATTAAATATATCCCCAGTAAAAAGAATATAATAACGGACGGTTTATTTCGAAAGTTATTTAAAATTTTTAACCCGTTAAACGATTAATAGAAGGGAAATGTCGATAACTTTATTAATATTTAACTTGATATTATTCGGTTTAACCTTATTTTTATTAGTATAGTTTTTATACTTATTAATACGGATCGGCGACAAGGACCTTTTATCGGAAATTCGTTTGAAAAGTTGCAAAAGTACGTTGGGCTCCTGACGATATTGGATTTCTCTGATCGGTTTGATAATGCTTTAAGAACGAAGAAAAATATTTTTAAATCCGAAACGTTAAATTCCTTTGTTTAGGAGGGTATTGTTTGGCGTAAGGTAAATAAAAGACACGGCACCCGGCGAATAGTTAATATCGAATAAAAGCGACTTGCGGTAATTAGGTAATGTTATAAGGATTATAATTAAAAAGGGCCAAATTTGATTTATCGTTACATAATAGCTTTGTATTATTAGCGTAATATGTTTGGTTATGTTCGGGATGTAATGTTTGCGTATGTTAAATATTAAAAAGCAGCCGATCGAGGTTTCGAAAAAGGTTATAAATTTTCGTAATCGATTAATATAACTATTATTTGGGTAATCGATATTTAGTTTATACCTAATAATGATGGTTGTAAAGTTATGTCGAAGTTAAATGCGAATTATTTAATTATTTAGAAGTTAAAGCTTTATAATTAGTTATGTTAATAATAATTAAAAAGTTTTTAAATAAGTATATTTTTTTATTGATATAATGTTCCCATTAAGATTAAGATTAACGGAAGCTTGAAGAATAAGGGAGAGGTTATTGAAGCTTGCGACGTATTAAAGATTAAGAGGAAAGTTGGTGCTGCGCATGTAGCCTGGCGATAAGGCCTGGTTGAAAGAGGATATGTTCCGATCGTTAAAGCCCTGATGAAAGCGACGAATGGGACTGGCAAAGGATGGGTTAAGCTTTTACTTAAAATGGTTTTCGCCGACAATACCATTATGAAAAGTTATGCCTTTAGTTTTTATTAATTGTTGTATGGATAAAAAGGGTTTTTACTGATCGAAATAATCCTGCCGATATGGAGAATTATAACTTGGAACTTAGATACGCCGAGAGAAAATTTGATTGCGTAAAGAATTCGGCTTTTAAAGAGGAAAGTTAAAGATGTGCTTAAGGTTACTAAAGTGATTGCTAAGTAGCGTCGCAAAGTAGCTAAACTGGCAAATGAAAGGGATAAAAACAAGATGAAAAGTAGATTTTTGAAAGTGGACGATCTGGTATGATTGTATAATACGTTACGATATATAGATATGTTTAAAGATATAAAGTTAAAGTACCGTTAGATTGGCCCGTATTTAATTAGTAATATTATTGGTTTAAGTATTTACTGTTTGAAAGAAATTAACAGGACGAAGTTATAAGGTATTTTCCTTATTAATAAATTAAAGCAATTTGTAAAAAATAAAAAAGAATATTAGAAGTTGATTATTTTATAAAAAAACGACTGGACGAAATTACTTTTTAATTAGCCCGACGATATGATATCGGATATTTCGGACATTACGAATATTAACTTATTTGAAAATTGGCAGTTTAAAGCTTTAAAACCTATAAGAATAAATATTAAAGTATAAATACCAAATGGCCGATTTAAAGATTATGCGGTTGTGGACGATAACGATACGATAAAGATAACCCGATTAGAAAAACGGAAAGAATTAACGCGATTAATTGCAAGAAATTAAAGTATAATAATTCCCTTAAATTTTCTTATTATTTTGCTTATTAATATTTTATACGATTACGATTATACGTTATTTATGATTAATACGTTCCGTTATATTCGCCCGGTACCGGGGATTAGTAATATATTTTTTTACTTTATTTTGAAGCTAATTTTTATCGTATATTTTGCTGATATTTAAATATCTGTATAAATATCATTTTTAATTCGTAGCGATTATAAGAAATTGGTCCTAAATATCTTAAAGCGTTCGTCCTGAAAAGTATAATTATGCTTTTCGATGAATCCGATATAATTATTATAGGTTCCGTTAAAAAAGCTAAAAATCGACTAATATTTAAAGAATAAATATATTCCGTATTAATCAAGATATTCCGATATTACATATCGTTTTTCGTAAAACTTATAAAGTATTAAGTTAAGTATACCCAATACCTAAATAAATAAATTAATAACGTATTTAAGATTTTTAATAAAAGCAGTTATAAAATAACCTAAAGAACAAGCCCGATAGATTTTAACGTATATTAGATAAGCTACTAAGTTTTTCATTAATTAAAGGTACTTAATTATATTGCATTAAATATTTGCGGCCGTTTAGAAATTTTTACTATAAGTACCGACTTGTAGCTAGATTACCGATAACGTTAATAGATATAGCCCCGAATATTTATATTAATTAACGGATTTTATTAACGATGTTATATAAAAGCTTAAGTATTTATTTGATATGCTTAAATGTAATGTAGTATATAACATTATTTATTCCAAAACTTGGCTACGTCTTAATTATTATCGAAATAAATGCGGCGAAAACGTAACGTTCCGATATTTGTATATGGCCCAGGGATCCGATTAATAATGCGAAAACTTGCCCGTCGTATTGGGATTATCGAAACCGTTAATAAAAACCTAGCGATAAAACTGCTACTGGGTATCGGCAGGTTAATGGGAATAGGTATAGGCGTCACAAATTGCCGACCACCGATTATTTGTTCAACGATACCAAGGATTAGACTAGGCTTTGGAGGTACTTTAGCTATCTTTGTTAATGGCAGTACATATTGCATCGGCGAAGGTATTAGACGTAATGGATTATCCATAACTGGTGTTTCTAGTAATAAAATATCCTAATCAAGACTTATATTACAGAATTTGTACTAAAAGATAAGGGTAAAGTTAAAAATTGTTACTTAACGATACATTAAGTTCTGTAATTTGTGAACGTTATCAGGATTATATAAAGGTTCTAAATCCCGAATACTGCCTAGGAGCTTATCGATATAACGGGTTACTAGCTGGAAAAATATGGACGAATTTGATACTACTAAGATCCTACGACGATAATTAAAAATTTGGTTTAATTTATTAATATTAGTCGTAACCTTGAAATCGATAAGCTTTTTGATACTAAGATTCGAAAGCTTATTACCTGGACCAAACTTTTTTTCAATAAACAATTTTTTATAATATAGATAATCTCCTTAAAAGAGATGTAACCGTGTAGACAAAATTGGATAAAATGATAAATAATTATCTTAATTTCTAGGCTGTACTAAATTTATCTTTTTTGGCAAACTGCCTTGTTCTGCTTTTATCCGCGTCGATTCTTGTCGAAATTCTGGACGGTCTTCGTAATCCGGAGCAGCCGGGCAAACTATCGCTTGTAGTTTTCCATATATCGTTCCAAAATCTGAACTTCGAAGTTATTAAGCCGGTTACCGCCTTTCCTTTTTAGTTCCTTTTCCGGTTTCGCTAATATTCCGTTTATAATCGTTATATTTTCCGTTACATATTTTTGCAAAGATCGATTTCCGTTATTTTCGCGAATTAAATCGTATCCGAAAATTAATAAGCGAAGTCGATTATTTTGGGAAAGATTTTTGGGATCGATAGTGGTGTCGATGGTTTTAGCCCGTCCGGTAATTTTATGCGAATTATGTACCGTTAATACGACAGTTTTTGTGAAAATCCTGCGGTTACGGATTACCGGTATTATATATTCGAACTTGCGCGGCATGCTGTTTTGGGTAATTCGAAAAAGCGTAAAAACGATCGAACCGTAAAACTGGCGAGGGTTCGGAAAAATGCTAACCTTTTATACGTAGTACGGCGTAGTTAAGATTTACTATTAAAGTTTGCTTTTAAGGTTTATCTTTAAAGTTTACCGTTAAGGTTTATCTTCAAGGTTTATTTTTAAGGTTTACCGTTAAGGTCTATCCTTAAGGTTTAACGCGTAAAGCTTAATATTTCTTGAGTTATATTGTTTGATCCTGCCGAACCGTAGAGCCAGCGGGCATAAGCTTTATTAGGGTCGAAGCTTATCGGCAACTACGCATCAGTCGGCTTCAAAGTGAGGCTTTATGGGACTAAGGTATTAATTTATCCTAACCGTAAAAACCATTAATCAGTTATCGTGTTCGAAGGTACTGGGTATAATATCTATCGTGCAAATTACATCGTGTAATGATTTTCTGTGTATTTGGCTCAGCCTGGAAAATAAGGCTTGAACCCATTCGACCTTGCATAATATAGATAAAATTATCTGGGCCTGCATTTTTGCGAAAACATTAAGGACTGCGTAAATCTAATAGCTGACGAAAACTTATGATGGTATTAATCGGCGCAATAAAGGTAATTATCTATATATTTAGGTATATGTTGGATTTGGAAGGAAAAGTTATAGTACTATTATAAAAAAGATATAAAAGAAATATAGGCGCGAAAAACGAATGCATATATTTAATCAAACAAAGCGACGACGACGGCACCTTCCCATATAACTTCGGTCAAAAATTTCTGGAAATTTTTCGGCGCATACGTTTAATCTATAAAATTCGGTACATAGGCCTTAAATACATTTGATCAATTGGACGTATAAGTTACTTGTAGATTCTCGCGAATTCCTGTACCTATATAACAACTATACCCTAATACCTGCAAAACACCTATACCTACATTAATACACCTATATACATATATTATATGTCATCTCTAGCTGTTATTATTATCCCAGAATTACCTAATACCATACTTAAGTATACTAATTAATATATTGTTAATTATTATGTCGTAATTTAAAAAGTATATTATGCAAAATAAAAGTAAAAGCTTTAAGAAATTAAATATTTCGGATTCTAGAAAGTGTGCATAATCGGTTAATGTACCTATATGGGAAAAAGATAACATGGTATAATTGTTTAAAAAAATGCATAATAATAGTTTTACCCTTTATTCCGTAAAAAAAGTTACGCTTTAAATTCGTTTTAATCGGTTTATTTTTATATACCTAAAGGGTATTAATGGTTTAACTTTTATAAAAGCATATTAACCCGCTATTATACTGGTTAACAGAACCGTAGTATTACGAAATAATTAAATATCTGTAACAAATCTTTATAATCGTTCAAAACAAAATTTATTTACTTTTCAAGAAAGTTATTGCTTTTATCCAGATAAACGCTTAGGATGCACGTTTAAGAATCACCGCCGTTATTCCAAAAGCTGAACGCGTAATTTCATATAGCAAATCCAAACCAATTCCTAATACAACCTTAGAGGCGATTAGTACTAATAACTCGAAATATGTATAATCTATTACCTAAACTAGAATCCCGATTAATAAAGGTTTAATAAGGTATTAGGTTAATATGTTGCACGATCGATTAAAGCGTCTAGTGCTAATATTCGATATTTATGCCACCGAAAGTCGTACCCAGTTATTACTCCAGCTATACCGAAAAACGTAAAGAAAATCAAAATTTAATAATCCGCCTACCGGTATAATAATCGTCAAAATGTTTACTTAAACCAGATACTATACTTACGGATGATGGATTGCTTATGTATTTTATATTATAGCCCGCAACCTTACAAAATGGAAAAACAAAATTATAACTAAAAGAATAAAATTTAGCGAATATCGAATAGAAAATAGCATTGGTGATATAATTAAAGTATCACTAGATGTGAAAGGGCCTCACGTATGCGGTCTGCAGTTGGTTGCCGATTGGAGTCTATTTTCTAGCTAAGGAGGGAAGAAAAGAGAAAAAGTGAAAATACAGTTGTGCGCGCGAATTTGAGGAGCGGCGTTAACGCTGCTTGGCATCGGCGTTCAGCCGGTGCCCTCAACGGGGCTCCACACAGCCCTATAACATCACCTCCCTACTTATCCTAATTGGGTTTAGCTCCGCCCACAATTAGTAACTGCGCTAATCTCCGTTTTTAATTGGTCAAAAACCCGGTTTCCGAATCGGGACTATCTCCAGTTACTGATTGTGGGCTTTCGTCGACCTACCTATAAAAGGAACCCTTGTCCCACCCACCTACAACCTTCTTCCAATAACAATAATCCAAATCGGTAAGTTATTTCTCGCCGCCCCCCCTTTTCCCCCCTAAACTGCGCTTTTCCTGCGTTGCTAGCTAGCCGTTTGTAAGCTGATTAAGTACGCCGTAACGCTTCCAAAATGCCTAATAAGAAGAAAGCTACTAAAAGTTCCGGCTTTTCTGGCAGCCTTACGGCAGGCGGTACTTCCGCGCTACGTACCCGCGTCGCCTTAGCCGAATATCTTTCGCGTACCCAAAAAGTACCCTGCTTTACCTATATCTTTCATCTCGCCGAAAAGCCAAATACTTTTTATATAAACCAATAAAGTAATTGCGTTATTTTGAAGTAATTTTCCCTTTACTTTTTTCCCGCTTATATCCTTAAGCAGAAAAACGGTTAAATATATAGCTTATGCCAGTTATAACCACAATTATCCTAAGGTAAATTCCCTGCTGCCCTTTTTTTATTTTCCTATTAATACGCCCTTTTAACGTTATTTCCGCGTAATTCCTTAACGTTCCCGAACTTCGTAAAACGGTTTATGCTTTTTATAAGGTTACCCGTAAATATAATTATCAAAACCAGGATAAATACGATTTTCGTAAATTACTTCCGAATTACTTTCGCGCTGTTAATATCGCTTTTTAACTTCCATTCGTACTTAAAAAAAAAGCAGGTATTAAAACTTTACGTTTTCGAACTAAGTTTTTATATATTACGCGTAAAAAGGTACGTATACGTTATTAATCCGTTATTCGTATGCTGATTACTTATTACTTAGGCTTCCGGTTTCGATATCCCGGTTACTTCCCGTAACAAAGGCCGTATCGAACATAAAAACGACAAATTTCGATACGTAAACAATCCTTATACAATATTCCCGCGTTGCTTGTTAACTGCTTTTTAGGCCGAGTTGATCGACGTTGGTAACCGTATCGCCTTTACTTTCGAAAGCCTTATAACTATCCCTTAGTCGATTAACGAAAAAATCCCCGCTTTGCCGGATACTAAGAAGGGTAGCGCCGATGGTAATAATAAAATATAACTAAACGCGTACGTATTTCCCGCGTTTTTTATATATAACTTAAAAATTGCAAACTTTTAAATAAATTATTAAATTTATAAGTTTTCAAAAAATCAAACGTAATTAACGGATTACTTATATTTTAACTATTATTTTCTTTTTTCGTATATTGCTTATAAATTATAAATACGTTATTTATAAGCTAAAATAATTTTTTTTTAAAACGGTTTTCCTAAAATTTTTACGTTTTTTATAAATCGTTTTCGCGTAATTCCCGAACTGCTTTCCGGCCGGCCCGTTTTTTTGTAAAACGTTACATTTAAGGTTTATTATTAATAATTACGGAATTATATTCCTTTTCAAATTCTTATAAGGCCGTTATATCCGCAAATTTTACAAACGGTTTTTACGTAAATTCCGTATACCTTTTTTATTTTATTAAAATCTTTCGTTCAAAACTTTTGCTTACCTTTTTAATCCGGGTTTAAAAAATACTTTTTATTTTATATTCGAACTTTTCGCTATTTTCCGGAAATATTAAAAGGGATTACGTATCTGCGTTAACCTATAACGGTAAAAGGTTATAATTTACGCGCTTTAATAGATTTACATAAAAACGGTTATAAATCCTTTCCGGCGTATTTAACTTAATTTCGTAAAAGCTAATTACCTTAATTACCCGGTATTTAGTTTGAAGCTATTTTAGCTTTTTCGACGGCCAAAAGGTAACGATATTTTTAAAAAACAATTATACGTTATCGCTAACCTCGTATTATTCAGCGCGAACGCGATATTTGTTCGCAACTTTTTCCTGGGTTTATTAAGTAACTATTATAATAACTTCAATAAATTCCGTTTTTTCCCGTAATTTCTTAACGAAATGTTTTGCTTTAATATACGGATTTTTTTTAAATACGTAATTATTCTTTATTTAAAAAACCGGGTTTACGTAATACCCGTACAAAAGAAAAAAAAGGCTTAAATTTATCGAAATCGTATTTCGATTATTAATCGTAAATATCGTTCCCGAAAAAAATTTACTTTACTTTTATTAAAAATACGTTACGAACGTTTGCAAATAAGTTAATACTTTTTAATTAACCCTTTCCGTAAAACTATCGGTTTTAAAATAATATGCCGTAAAAAGGCGCTATTTTATTCCTATTAATTCGTAAAACTTATTCCAAAATTTCTTTACCTAATTCGTCCCTTTATCGTTTATAATAGCTTTAAAAAAAACATAAAACTTCCAATACGTTTTTACGAATACCTTTACGTAAGCTTTTACGTTTATCGTACGTATCGTTTCCAAAACGATTAACTTAAATAATCGGTTCGTTATAACTATTAAAAAATTCGGATCGTATTCGGAAGTAACTAGTAAATCGGTTATGAAATCGATCGACAGCTTATTATGGAATCGTTCGGAAACCGGCAACGGCTTTAATAACCCATTTTTTATATTTTTTTATACGTTTTTAAAACTACATACGTTATAATTCTTACAAAATTACCTAACCGCATAATATATATCCGGCCAGAAGAAACCTTTCGCAAATAGCGCTATCGTAACTTTTCTGCCTGGATATTTTACCATATAAAAGTCGTACGTATTTTGGATTAAGGCCGTCCTAAACGGCTTTTAATTTGGAATTTATAAGTAGTTACGGAATTAGGGAAAACTTTTAATATTTAGCGACCATTTAATAATAAATATTATTAGCTTTAGATCGGCAGAGAAATTACGTTCCCCTTTGGCGATAGCTCGCATAACGCGGGCGTAACTTTTATCGTATTTTAACGCTATATCCTAAGTTTTCTGGAAATTTTCGTAATACTGGAATATTTACGTTCCCCGGAAAAATTCCCCCTTTTTCGTACTTATCCTATTAACCGCCAGCGGCTCGTTTACGTTACTTTCGCTTTTTGTAAGTATTAAAGGAAACTATTTTTCCTTTAACAATTAAAACTTACGACTAACCTTCCTGCTATCGGCGTTTCCCGAAAGCATATCTTATTCCTTACGCCAAAGCGCGTCGGCCTTAATATTTAAATATCTCGTACGGAATTCCAAACAAAAGTTAAACCGTAAAAATTCTTCGAATTACCTTATTTAACGTTCGTTTAGCTTTTTGATTATTATAAAATATTTTCGGTTTTTGTAATCGGTAATTACTTTAAACGGGATTATTACGTTACGTAATTTTATATCCTAAACTTTTAAATAGCTAATTATTATTAATAACTTTTTATTATATATTTCGTAATTAAATTCGGTAACGGTTAATTTTCTCGAATAATAAGTAATTAAACGTAATACTTTTTATTTATTAACTTAAAATAAATACTTTCCGTATACGTATTTTAAATAATCCGCTTTTACCATTATAAATTTTTTGAAATCTTATTACGTAAGGATTGGTTCCGATATAAAGGCGCTTTTAAATTATTCGAACGCCTCTTTTTCTTTTTCGCTTTTAACGGAACGGAATTCTTTTCCGGGTTAAGGTAACCAAAAAGGCCGCCAATTCCGCGTAACGAACTATAAAATCGCGATAAAAGTTCGCAAATCCTAAAAAACTTTTTATTCCTTTAAATATTTTAAAAGTTTCTTATTTTTTAATTACGCGCAACTTTTCGGAATCCATCCGTATTTTTCGACCCGCCTTTATAATAAATTCTAAGTATTTCGTTAATTTAATAGCAAATTTGCATTTAAATATATCGAAATTAAAACCCGTTTTTTTTAAACGGCTTAAAATGTTTTTTACTTTTTGCATATAGTTTTTCTTAAACCTTAAGGAATAAATAAAGATATTATCCATATATACGGAACAAAAAACGTTTAAAAATTCTTTTAATATCCTGTTTACGTAATACTAAAAGGTTGTAAAAATACTGTATAATCCGAACGGTATTAGTAACTATTCGAATAATTTAAAGCGTATTCGGAAAGCGGTTTTTTATTTGTTTCCCTTTTTAATCCTAATTCTATAAAACGTTGTTCGGACGTTTACTTTAGTAAATTATTTTACGTCAAATAATATATTTAAAGTTTTTGAAATTAATGGTAAAAGGTAACGATTTTTTTCTGTTATCCCGTTTAACGCCCGATAGTTACAACAAAAGCGTAATCTTTTTCTCGGTTTCCTTACGAATAAAACCGGGGCCCCGGCTGGTAAACTATTTACGCAGATATACCTTTTATTAAGAAATTCCGTTAAGGTTTTTTTTAACGTTAGCAGTTCGTTACGTAACATATTATATAAAGGTTCTTATAATACCGGTATCTTTTATTCCGCTTTATTATAACGTAATCGTATTTTATAATTAACTTTCGGATAATAAAAAGGTAAGGCGTTTTTTAATTCCTTATTAAAAAGCTTCCGAAATGCTTTTAACTTAAGTAAAAATTTTTTATTTATTAATATTTCCTTTTTAAATGTTAGTACTTTATTAATGTCGGTTAACGTAACCGAAAACAGCTAAGTTTTCTATTAAGTTCCTTTAATCCTTTTTATTTTTCGAAGTTCCGTTCCGAAAGCGGCTGCCGATATTTTCCGGGCCTCGCAAACGGCTTGTACGCGGTTTCCCTTTTTTCCGCATCCTTTTTCGTAAATTCCTATATATCCCGTTGCGCCTACCGTTAATAAATACTTCCGCGCCGAATATACGATGTTATAACGTTTTATTTAAGGCTTTCCCAGAATAAAAAAGTAATTTAGGTTATTTATAATATAAGCAAAGGTCCTAACCTTAAATCCGTCGACATCCGTTTTTATATATGTTATTTCTTTAATTTCGCCCTGCTGGCACCGGCTTATTTTTCGAACTTTTTTTAATCCGTATGGTTTTATTAAAATATGCGGTAACTTTAGGCGTTTTACGAACGTTTTGTTTATAACTGCAAAGCATTTATATCCTTAATTAATAAGTATTTTTACGAACTTTTTTTAATTAAGACAAACGTCGATAATAAATAAAATGCCGTCCATATTTTGCTTTACGATTTTTATCCTACCCTGGGTCGACTTTTGCTTTTAAACGTAACGATATTTAAAAGTTACTTTTTTTCTTTTCTGCTTTTTAATTTTAATTGGTTTTGTGCGAAAGTTTCCATAAAACTGATCCCGTTTTACGGCTTTTTTGCTGGTAATAACGGGCAGCGGTTTGTTTTATAATTAAAGCGCTTATAACGAAAGTAAAAGCCTTTCGCTTTACGAACGTTACGTTTTTTTCAAGAAACCTATCGTACGCGTTATTTCGGCGCGGAAGAAAAGGCGTAAGGTTTTTATTGCTGCCGACCTATTGTAAACATTTTTGACATGTTTATATCGCCGTCCGGGTCGGTAGCAGCTTTATCGTTATCGCTTAGCGAAGTTCCGATAAAGCTGTTAGTTCTTTTATACCGCGTTATTCCTTTAAGGCGACCTGCGATCTTTATTACCTTATTTACTTACGCGTTATAATTTTTTGGTAAATTTACCGGCATTAAAACTTGGGTAAGCTTCCGATTAAGGGCTTTTTTTAATTACGTAAATTTCGCTTTTATTGGTTATATCGTACTGTAACGAACCTGTTATATACCCACCTGGAGGTATAAGCAGTATCCGAAATAAGGTTTTGATTTGCAGGTAATAATAATGCGAGAAATAATTTAGTAATTTGTTCGTTAAAAAAAAAAAATATAACTTTAAAACCAAATTTTTCGATATAATTTATACGGTTATCGCATATTTTACGTTAGTTTAAATAAAGCTTTTTTTTTCCTTTTAAATACAACTTGTTATAATAAAATTAAATAAAAAATCCTTATACTTTTTTTAATTCCTAAAAAGGTTATTTACGGTTTTTATCTTTAAAATAAAAATCTTTAAAAAAAGGAAATAATATTACAAGAATAAAAGTTCCTATTTAAAAAAAAATCAAATTTTTAAAGGTTAACGCGGACGCGGCTAAATTTCGGACCAAAAATAAAAAACGCTTAATTTTTAACTAAATTTAATTAATTTATATAATTTAAGCAAATTACATAAATTATATAAATTTACGACATATTTATTAGAAAATAAATAGATATATATTAAATAATTTTTCTTATAAATAATACTTATTTAATTTCGTTCCTTAATTATCAATTTAAGCCTTTAATTAAAGGCGCCGTTTTTCGATTAAGGAAAAAGTCCGCAAACCTTTTTAACGAACAAATTACTAAATCATTTCTCGCATTATTGTTACCTGCAAATCAAGACCCCATTTCGGATACTGCTCATACCTCCAGGTGGGTATATAACAGGTTCGTTATATATACGACCTGTTAACCTGGTAGCCCTTAAAGGCTAATCGTAGGGATTTCCTATGCGATATTTCGTTAATTGCTTGCGCCGTACGGAATTAAGTTAAGAGCTGTATATCGTTCGAAAGCGCAGATTTTGATAAATAAAAAGATTGTTTTTTCCTTTTTTTAAAACGTTGTTAAGAAGGTTTTTATAGGGAAAGAAATCAGTAAGTGGATTGGCGTGCAACGCGTTTGTACGGTGGTGTCAGATATAGGGGACATTAGTTGTGTTGTATTAATTGGCTAGTTGCGTACATTCTCGCAACGCGTCCTAATCTTTGAAGTAGTCTAGCTACGGAACATATATGCTCCGATCAGAGGGAATCTTATCGGATATGGGTGCTAACGTATCCCTGCTAGCTGACATACCCCCTTAACGCCTCGACGCAGTCACGGCGTTAACCGTTACACTTCATTACTTCCTAAAGCCGCAGTTTTTCATTCTACCTTTCCTCCGGCGATCGAATCCTCCTAATCAACCAATTCCTTCTCTGAAATTATTCGCAGGTTATTCCTCCGCCGATTAAAGGCTTCCGTAACATCTATTAATTTTAACTACTTTCTGAAATGCCTAAAAGGTTCTCGTAACAAGGCCTTTATTAATCCATCAGCTAACATATCGCCTATAAGCGTATAATTTATTTTAATTATGTTCCTTTTTACGGCTTTTCGCAACCAGTAATTATGTATATCTATATGCCGCAGCTTCTTTATAATAGGGCGACGTCGGCGTTAATAAGCCGAATAGTTTGTCGATTGTCGTACCACATATTCAACGGTTCAGCATTCAAGGTAACTCCCAGTTCTTTAATTAATCGAAAGCTGAATAAGGCTTTTTTTGCAGCTTACGTAAAAGATAATAATTCCGTTTCTGCTGTAAAAGTAGTTACTGTATTTTGCTTATTCGCCCGCCATCTTATTACTCCTCTAAATAACCTTATAACGTAAGCTTAGGAGCTTTTTCGATCGATCGTATTATCTGTAAAAAAAGCGTCGCTCTAAGTATCCAACGAATCCTCACCCCCAAACTGCAGCGCTAATGTTTTAGTCGAATCGGGCAAGTCGGGATACCGCAAAAGCTATATCGGGTCGCGTATTAACTACTACGTACACGATGGAACCGATCTTTTTCTGGTATCTGTTAATAAACCCTAGATAGGCCAAATCAGAATTCGGCAATAACTTAACGTTCGTCATTAGCGTATCTAGAAAGTTATTCAAACTTTCTTTTAAAACTAGGTTAACCAGCTTATCTATAAAGTCAAATTAAAAAAGCCAGATTTTCCTCTCAGCTCTATTTTTAATCACTTCGATCCCTAAGAACCACTAGAGGTCCTCGCCCTCTATAAGGGTATATCGCTCCCTTATTTGCTGAATTACCTGATCAACGAGGTCTTGATTTTTCTTGCGGTACGCCGTAATAATATCGTCTACAAAAAAAAAATTAAGCACCCCTTAACGAATAAAACAGCAGGGTTTATAAAGAACGGGATTAAGTCTCAGATTCTTAAGCGTCCCAGTGAATTCCTTCTGCTAAAGCCGTAGTAATTCCCTTAATCCATATAATGCCTTCCTAATCAGGAAAATCTTGCCACGATACGGATATCCTAGGGGTATTTTCATATATAATGCACCCTAAAACCTGTTTCCCTTTAACAAAAAACTAATCAACAACCTTTTAAAATTATATCTCTTTGTAACTTTGTAAGTAGGCCTTTTCGGCCTTACGAAATAACTCCCTTAACGGATATGTACTTAACTTTTTATAACTTCGCAGCGGTAACGGTAATCGCGCTTCTATATCCGGTTTCGCAACTTAAGAATTTTATATATCTTCGTATCGAAACCTTTCCGATCAAGGTAACGCGTATTTCGGGTAATTATTTTCCCTAAATTTCCGCAGCTTACCGGCCGATTATCGATCGTACTAACAAAATAAGCTAATCATTTTGCGTTAAACGCGGCTTTTTATATTTTGTAATCGTACCGATAACCATCTTTTCGAGGCGGAACGTACGGAAAGCTTACGTTTACAACCCGTAAAGTACCTTCGTTTTTTACCAGCACTTTAAGTTAAACAAAACGACAAAAGCCTAAGGTTACTTTTATTATTTCCGCTGGCGTATTAATCATAATAATTATCAAAGCAGACGTTAATAAAGGTAATAAGCCAAAAGACGGAAATGGTTCGAATATAACGGTCGTATAAAAGTAATTAATTTTATACAAACAGGCTTGTTTTTCCTTATTCCGTACGTTTCGTACGCCTATACCACTTTGGAATTACCCCTTTTGTTTAACCGGTAGCTGAATTATTCCGCTTAGGTCTTCGTTTTTTTTTTTATGTTTATATATTTGGGTGGCCTGGGCCTTAATTAGGTAATTTTACCTATCGCAGTAGCTTTTATAGCTTTTTTTCTGTAACCTACAAAAGGTCGTTTTTTAGGTTTTTAATATTACCTAAAAAGGTAGCCTTTTCGTTAAAGAATACGTTTCGAATAGCGATAACCTTGTTAATTAACGGGTTTTAAATTTCGTAAATATTCGTAAATCGGTAACCGACGAAAACCTCAATTTATGCCTTAAGGTTTAATTTTTGGAGTTTTTGTTTTTTCTTTATAGCAGCAGCTGTTATAGCATAAGCCATACAGCTATATATTCGCAGGTGGGCCTGCTAAGGCTTCCGATCAAGTACTGCAACGCCGTCCCTATACGCCAGGTAAATATAGTAAACCTCGTATGGGCTTTGCTAAAAAAGTGCGTATTTAGGGGTACGGTTGTATAAATATATTGCCGCTTTAAAGATGTATACGATTAAAAACGAAGGTAATTTAACGCCATTTCGTATCGCAGTCGTTTTCTCCTTAATTACACCCCTTAAGCGCTTTGCACCCCTGTTTTGGGCCTGGATATGCGATACTAAAAGCTTAAGTTTAATACTAAAAAAAAGCGACTGGAACATATTTCGAAGCTAGTAATTTTTTAAGATTTCGTTATCGCATTCGAATACCTGTAGGAAAACTTTATCCTGGTTTTTTAAAACTCTTAGGAAATATCGGAACGCTGTAATTAATATATCTTGCTTTCGATTTTTTAGGTAAATATCCCAGATATATTCTAAGTACCTATCGGTCGTAAACATGACGTATTTATATCCTTCAGGGTTTTTTCCGACATCTGTAAAGTCGATAGCGATTCGCTATCCTGATCGGGAAGCTTCCTTTTTCGGCTCGCGGCATATTTGCCTTTTAGCTTTCGCCTTGCCATATGCTTGGCATTCGACTATTGTAGGACCTTTCAGGCGGATTCCCCTTATATGGGACTATAACTGGGCGATCATTTCGGGCCCTGGGTGTCCTAATCTTAAATGCCATATCGTACCGTTACCGATTCGCGGCGGTTTCGTTATATATGGTTTAACGTTTCGTCTGTAAAATGCAAAGGCTGCATGGCTAGCTGTTACGTTAATGTCTTCGATAACGAACTAATTAAACTTGTTTATCAGCGTAACAACCACCTGATTATACTTATCTCGAATAAAGTTGTTGGTTCCTTGGGTATTCCACCAGTACCCCTTTTTTCGGAGGATGCATTAACTACCTGCGTCGTCTGGCGAATTCGTCTCTCTGGATAGGAGGTCATGTCGGGCGCTGTAGGTTTAACAGGCCATAAAACGTTTTGATCAGGATTAATATAATCCTACAAATTATATCCCTTAGCTTTGGTCTTAAGTTCGTCCTTAAATTTGTCCCAGTCCATAGGATCACTGTAGATAACTGCGGACGTCGACGGTACGGTCGCTATTATGGCTAATGAAGCATACAGATAATTGCTACTGATGTATAGCCTATATCGTTTCAGCAACAGCTGATCAATTGATAGATAACGCGAATTGAGCAAATGAAACTTTTAATTGTCAGATATAAGGGACATCAGTTGTGTTGTATTAATTGGCTAGTTGCGTGCATTCTCGCAACGCGTCTTGATCTTTGAAGTAGTCTAGCCACGGAACATATATGCTCCGATCAGAGGGAATCTTATCGGATATGGGTGCTAGCGCACCCCTGCTAGCTGACAGGTGGCGCGTTGATGGCGTGGCTCGTTGGTGGGGGGGCCATTTTAAGTCGTACGGTTTATATTAATAATAATATCGTAAAAGTCTAAAAAACAAAGCAATAATTACGTTTCGTAGTAACAAATATAAATCTAAGTAACTAATTATTATTACACATTACTACTATTTATTTCAAATTATGGAAATAATAAACGTATATATCTTTAACGGGATTCCTTTAAATCCGTTTATCCCTCCGGATTTATTTGCTGTAATCCCTTTAGATCCGAAAATCCCTTCGGATCTATACATACTAATCCGTTTGGATCCGTGAAACCATCCGGATCCATATCACGTAATCTAAGGTTTTGCATCGGAGGTAATCCACACAACCTCCGACTATCTGCCAATAGGCCAAGCTTGTTTGGTTATAACAACCGATCTCCTCCACTGATCTAATACTTTAAAACCATCGCAGACGTCCCTACACTTCTGAATGCACTGGATTCGCATCTCGAGCCAAGGCCAGGCTTGACTTTTGAAGCACCGAGATACCAGCAAGACAACATGGCTGATCTCAACGATGCCGAGTACACCCTGTACTCGTCTCCCTTCTCCCTGTATTCCATGATGGCCCGCCACACGATCCAACTGGGCCCTTTGACTGATCACGCGACACCACCCCGCAAGATCAGCTTAAGCTTCATGAACAATGGCAAAAACGACAACATCAAGAAGGAATATCTCAAGATCAATCCGAAAGGACAGATCCCTTCTCTGACGGGAAACGTCCTAAGTGAGCCTCTAACCGATAGCATCTCCATCTCTCTATACTTGGCGGAGAAGCACTACCCGGCCTTGTTGCCAGCGACGCATGCTGGTGTCGTAGTGCAGCTCCTCGAGAGGATCCATCAGATCAATGGCCTATCCATCAACAACAAGAAGGCGACACCCGAGATGCAAAAGTACAACCCTTCACCAGCAGCGGATATCCTCAAAAGGACGGACATCAGTCCCGAGTATCGCGAGGCTCTCCATTTCAAGCTCAGACTGTACGTCCCTGTTTGATGTCGCAGGTGTACATACCCACCTGCCACCCGTCTTTCTTCTGCCATATATATCGACTATTGCTCACCATCATGCAGCCACGACGAGACAAATGCCGTGGCGTTTCAACCGGAGAGGATTGCGCAGTCTCTCGCAGACCTACGAACCATCCTTGCCGAGATTTCAGAGCACGGAAAGCAAAGCGGCGCTTTTGGGGATAAGGTGGAATGGATCTTTGGCGCCCAAGTGGGCCCGACCGTACTCGACAGCCATCTCCTGCCGCTCTTGCTGCGCATGCTTGAGGTCGGCAATACCGATTTCGTCCCTCAAGAGCTGCAGCGCTGGGCCAAAGCTATGGCAAATAGCCCTTGCTGGCAAAAGGTGATGCATGGTAGGCCGACAAGATACGATCCTTCCATGGGGCCGATGGAGGACATGAAGGATATGCTGACTCTCTGATGCTGATTACTATGCGCTCACCTTGGCCGAGAGTAGTAGAGAAGTGTTGCCTTGTCTGCATTCTATACCGTGAGGGATTTTAATCATTAAATACATTCATGATCGGGAAGGGATAGCGTAGGTGCTAATATAGTCTTCTCTCCCTAAGCATCACGGGTCATAATATATTCTCAAGACTGTCCCTAAGCATAAGTCTCGGGTCCTCGGTAGGCTGCTCAACTTTAATGCACAAAATGACACCAACAACAGCCTGGTTCCAGCCATGCACCTCGTTTAATGCAAGTAATTATTCACAGTACCCTTCGTAATCAAGCATGCCTTATCGAGAGCTTCACAACATCGCTTGGCAGAGGATCCTTCTCCAGAACACTAAGATTTGCTCTGGTTGACTCTTGCTACTGGCTCCAATAATCACGGAGTCGCCTCGCGCAACATCCAACTTGGAATGGTGAGCAATCCACCGGCAAGCACAATCCATCTCGGTAAGTTGATGCTTTCCAGCTGCTTCTCTGATCAATTCAAGCGCATCGAATATGGTGTCGTTCCAGAACCGTCGCCGGTACTTGCGACCTTGGAAGGTGTTCGGATCGAAGCGAGACATGGACTCAATGTCCGTGTCCTGGGTATCACGCCTGTACCACCCTGTAAGCTGACTGCTAGCTAGCGGGCTGAATGCGTAGAAAGTGATGCCATAGTGCTTGAGGCTCGGAAACAGCTACATCTCCACAGTCCGATGAATGGCGTTGTATACTCCTTGGTACACTGTAGGACGAACCCACCCCTTACGAATACAAAGCTGTTTCGATCGATCGTATTATCCGTAAAGAAAACGTCGCTTTAAGTATTCAATGAATTTTTACCTCCGAACTGTAACGCTAATGTTTTGGTCTTGATTAGGTGTAATATAACTCGACCCGCAGCTTTGTAATACGCGTCGCTAGTGTTCAGGTTAAATCGGGCAAATTGGAATACCGCAAAGGCTATATCGGGTCGCGTATTAACTGTTACGTACAGAATAAACCCGATTTTTTGCTGGTATATATTTACAAACTCTAAATAAGCCAAATCAAGTGACGGCAGTAATTCGACGCTTGTTATTAGCGTATCAAGAAAGTTGTTTAAACTTTCTTTTAGGACTATGTTAACCAGTTTGTTTATAAAGTCAAATTAAGAAAGCCAAAAACTTTTTAGCTTTATCTTTAATTACTGCGATCCTTAGGAACTACTGTAAGTTTTTACTCTTTATAAGGGTATATCGTTTCCGTATTTGTGTAACGAACCTGTCATACATCCACCTGGAGGTATAAGCAGTATCCGAAATGGTGTCTTGATTTGCAGGTAATAATAGTGCGAAAAATGGTTTAGTAATTTGTTCGTTAAAAAGGTTTGCGGATTTTTCCCTTAATCGGAAAACGGTGCCTTTAACTAAAGGCTTAGATTAATAGCTAAGCAGCGAAATTAAGTAGGTATTATTTATATAAAAATATTATCCATTATATATTTTTTTAATATAAAATAAATATATTTATAATCTTTTAACTTTACCAAATTATTTCGATTTTTTTAATTTAAATAATTTACCAAATTAAATAAATTACGTAATTACGTAATTTAACAAGAATTTACTTATGGTAAAAATCTTTTTTAATACGAACCGTTAAGTAAATCGTAACATTATTTTTCTTTTTTCAAAATTTTTATCCCAAAGATAAAAATATAAATATTTTCCCATTTCCAATTGAAATTACTTTTCTTAATTGTTAACTTATTATGGCGGGTTGTATAAAAAAACAAGCGCGTAAGGTACGTACGAACCAGCGACAATCCCGTAACAACTGCTCGGACTTTATCCGCATTTACGGTTTTAAGGTTTTGCCCTGTTCCAGTTATTTATTATTTAAAAAGGAACAGTGTTACATAATAAAAGGTTCGTTAAATTATTACCATTATACCCGTCGTTAACGTTATTATAACGGAAACGCCGTTATTATATTTTCTTTAGAAAATATCGGATTTAAACGTAGCCGTTTTTAGAAGGAGCGTCGCGTCGCCGAGGACGAACTCGTAAAGTTATAACGGAAGTTTTAAGAAAAGATGTTAAAAAAGATAAACAAATTGCAGCGGTTATGTCGTTAAGAAGATATCTTGAAAAAAAAAGCATTTAAAATATTAAAGGAAGGTTATAAACTAGACCAGTTAAAAAAAAAAGGGATGGAAAAAGAGCAACATTACATAGAGGAAAAGTAAGCGCGGCTTGCTTTTAAGATTAACGCCAATATGGAGGCGTTTGCTTCTTTCGACTGGAGCGCCGAGGGTTTAGATCTGGGGATTGGGCCGTTGTTGCCTGTAACCTTGGCCGCGCTGGAAACGGTCGGTTAGGATTTTGGCGGTGAAACGTTTTAACCAGGTTTTTCGTATTCGTTAGGTATTTAAAGGGTTCCTAAATGTTGTTTTTAGGTAGGTAATCTTTTTATTTAATTAAGTATTAGATTTTGTCGTTAACTATTTTTAAATTTAGTATTTTTTCGACTTCGTACTTATCGGTATTTTCTTCGACTTTTAAGTTTGTTTCCAGTAAGGCGTTATTGGGTGCAGGTTTTAGCAGGGAGATATAAAAAACAGGATATATTTTTATTGTTTTGGGTAACGACAGTCGATAATTAGTTTTAGAAATAATTTCGTTAATTTTAAACGGACCGAAATTTTTAAAATTAAAATTAAGTTTATTACGGAATTTTTTGGTTTTAATTTATAAAATATTGAAGGTCGAATTTTGTTTTTAACGTAATAGGTAAACCTTATCTTTTTTCGATAAAATTTATCCCTTAATTTTTTTTTTATTATAATATTAAGTTATTCGTTATTAAAGAAACCGTAGTTCAGTTTTAAAACGAGCTTAAATGGTTTTGATTTTAAATATTATTATTTTTGCTTTGGGGGTTATTAAGGTAATTTTTGGGGCTTTATTAAGTAATTGTTCCGGTCGTTAAGTTTTTACGTTTTGTTTATATATGGTTATATAAGGAAAAACGTTTATATCCTCGTTGATGGATATGTTATAGTTTACTTGTATTAGTAAGAATAATTTTACCTAGTTATTTTGCTAGTAGTTAACATAATTTTTTAAGTACTGCTTTAAAGTTTGGTTTAATCGTTTTGTTTGTTTATCGGTTTAAGGGTAATACGTTATAAAGAATTTAAGCTTAGCGTTAATTTGTTTAAAAAAGTTGGTGCCAAATTTGAAAGTAAATAATTTGTTTTTGTTTGAAATAATCCTTTCTGGAATTCCATGTTTATTAAGATAATGTTTTACGAATACGTAGGCCAATTATTCGATTGTTATGTTTCCTTTAAAAGGGAGGAAATACCCATATTTGGTGAATCTATCGACGATTACCCATATTCCGTCGTACTGGATTCCGGTAACGGGGTTTTTAAATAAGGGTAAGCTAGTAATAAAGTTCCAAATTATGGTGTTTTATGTTTTGTTTGGAATTTCTATAGGTTGTTACAGTCCGTATGGTTTATAGCAAGTTGCTTTAGCTTTATTATAAACGTTGTAATTTTTAATTATTTGTTTAATTAATTTTTTAAGTTCTGGGAAGTCGTACTTTTCCTGGAATCGTTTAGTTGTTTTGAAAATCCTTCAATATTTATGTAATAGGTTTTCGTAAAATTTTTTAACAAATTGTTTTTGTTGTTTTCGTAGGATATAAACTTTTCCGTAATATAGTAATTAATCCGTGGATCGTCCTTTTAACTATTTGATTTTTTTCTGCTTTTTAAAATTGTAGGAATTTTTAAATTGGGCCAGAAATTTAAAAGTTGGTTTTTTTAATATTTTATATAACTGTAAGGTATTTTCCTTTGTAGGTTGTAGCATTTGTATACGTCGTTTAGAGACTTTACTATCGTAATTTTTTTTTCGGCTTAAGATATCCGCGTGGATATTTTCCTTACCTTTAATATGGTAAATCTTAAAATTAAATTTAGATAGGAAAATTATTTAATTTTTATATCGTTTGTTAAGATTTTAATTTGTTATGAAGTAAATAAAATTTTTATAGTTAAAGTAAATATTAAAAGGTTTTTTAGTTTTATTAAGGTAAAATTCTTATTTTTTGAATATTATAATAATTGTTAATAACTTTTTGTCGTAATTAGGGTATCGCAATTTTGTATCTTTTAAGGCTTTAAAGTAATAGGTTACCGGATGCCATTTTCCGTTATTTTTTTGTTGTTTTAGGATTGCTTTTAAGGTTTTATTTGATGTATTAATCTTTAATCGTTTTTTTTTATTGTGGTTAGGTAATTTTATAACCGGGGTACTGATAATTTGGTCCTTAAATGTTTGCATTATTTCCTTTGTTTTTTTTGGAAAATCGAATTCTTTTCCAGTGTACTTTTTGGTGGTAAGGTTCGTCAGTAATTTAGCGATTTTTCCGAAATTTTTGATTAAATTGCGTTCGTAGCTTGTAAATCCTAAAAATTGACGGACGTCGGTAACGGTTACCTTATCGGGAATCGGTTAATTTTTAACTGCCTTTATTTTAAAGTCTTGGATTTAAATCTGTCTTGGAGTAATAATAAAGCCTAAAAAGTTTAGCTTTTAGGTATGTTATATGCTTTTTTCGGCATTAATTAATAAGTTTGCTTTTTCGAATGTTTCCAGCATTTAAGCGATATATTTTTTATATTTTTCCAAGGTTTCGAAGTAAATAAGGATGTCGTTTAAATAGACGAATACGAACTTGTCGAAAAATTTTCGTAGAATAATTATCAGCATATGTTGGAAATTAGCGGGAGTATTAATAAGTCCTTAAGGTATTACCTTGTATTCGTAAAGTTTATGGATTGTTCTGAAAGCGGTTTTCCATTTTTTGCCTTTGGTTATCCGAATTAAATAATAACCGTCCGGTAAGTTTAACGTTATAAATTATTTAGTTTTGCTGATATTTTCCTTTATGGTGTTTATAAAGGTAAAAGGGTATTTATTTTTAATGGTAATATTATTTAACTGTCGATAGTCGTAGATTTTTCGGTATATAAAGTTTTTATTTTTGTTAATTCGGATTTTCCCATCTTGTATTTTTGGTATTATTATAATAATGTATTTTGCGGGAGATTTAAATTCCTGAATATATCCGCGTTTAAGGTTTCGTTATAGGCTTTTTTATAAAGCCTTGGCCTTTTTTAGATTTATGTGGTAAATCTGGTAAGGTTTTAGATAGTATCCTTTTTTAATAAAAATTTTGTGATCCTATTAATTATAGTCGGGTAATTTTTTCCGTATTTGTTCTTTAAACAGTTTTTTGAATTTTCGGTACTTAAAGGGAACCTTAGTAGTCGGGTTTATTATTCCGGCCTTTTGGATTAAGTAGCAGATTTTTCGGAATTCCTTTTCCAAAGAAGCCGCAGGACGGTCCTAAAAAAGTTTCTGGATTTTCCAGTCGATACGAGGGTTACTGGAACGGAATTACGGCATTCCAAGAATAATGTCGTATCTTAAAATGTCGGTTACGTTTAGCTTAATTTTTTCTAAATATTCCTGGATTTGCATTAAAAGTTTTTCCGTTTTTTTAAAAACTTGTCCATTTTCATATTTGGATAAGCTTTTATCGATTGTAAGTAATTTATATAATTTCAACTTGTACCTTTAAAAAATCCGCTTTTTTTTTGTTACTGATGGTAAAATAAAGTTTCTTTCTACTCCTAAGTCGATTATAACCTTAAATATCTGGCTTTTATACTGAAGTAAAATCTCGATCTAACTGCGTTGTTCGGTTTTTGCCTTAGATAAGGTCTTAAAGGTTAAAGCTTTTCGATACTTTAATTTTAAAAGCCTGTATAGTTTTTTAACTTGTTGGTTTTATTCGCTAAAAGGCGTTTTTATTTTCGGGCCTTCTTAACTGCATGTTTGAAATATTTATTATCCATGCAAGTGAACTACTTTCTTTTGCCGATCTGGCAAATTCATCTTAAAATCCTTACTTCCGATATCTAAAAGGGTTCTAATTTTGGGGGTAAGATTTCCGAAAGGTTAGCTTCCATATCCAAGATTTCATGCATCATGTACAATGTAAATGCATAGCATAAATATCCCTGTACAATAGCTTTTTAACTTTAAGCTAATTCGGGATATAAATAACAAAATCGGGGGTATTTTGGCCATTTAAATATTTTAATGCATCTGCATTCATCGTCAAGTGCGGTAAGTACCTTTTTATCCTATCCGGGCCAATAGTTATTATCTTTTTTAACGCGGAAATAAATTAAACAGTTATCGTCGTAATATGCAGAAAAATAAAGCAGGTCGTAATTATAAACTGGTTCCGAATTCGGCGCATCCGGACAAATTAATTCTTTAATTTTAGGAACTTTACTAGCTTTTAAAAATATTAAATCGTAGATTACTATATTAAAGCGCAACTGGCCATATTCGTCGTATATTCTGTACCGCTGCTTATCTAAATAACAACTGCATCCTAACCTTATAATTATTTTGGAAATTTCTTATCCGGAATAATATTTACAAGCTTTAATCGTTCGATTTTAACAAATCGGGTTACGTTCGTACTTTAAATCGCTATTCTGTTTGTAATATATAATTGCAATAATAAATTCTTGTTAAAAGGAAGCGGAATTAACTTCCCTTTCTTTTTTACCTTCGTTATCTAATTTTTGTTCGGCCATTTTAACCTTTTTCTGGGGTTAAGGAATTCCCCCTTTCCTGGAATCCCTTTTTGCTGAAAAGCGACACTTGCTTTTATAATAGCCTTTTTTGCCACAGTTCAAACATTCAATATTCGACTTATCTTTTTTAAGCTTTTTTAAAGCAATGCTTACTTCCTTTTGGAACCTGCCCTTAGTTCTGTCCCTTTGGGACTTACTGCTTAAGTTTTAGTTATTTTTCTTTTTGTTAGATTTTTTCTTTTTTAAATACTTTTTAAAAGTACGCCGATCGGCAATAATAATCTTGTCAATATAATCTTAAAAGGGGCTAATTTTAGGCACTTTGTATATTTCATCCTTAACTTGCGATTTCACGTTATTATAAAAGGGGTAAAACAATACGCTCTCCGGAAAATTGGAAATTAAAGCAAAGCAATTAAACTTAATCGCGTATTCGGCTGCTAACTTAGTTTATTAAAAAAGATGCAACTGTTCGACCGCATGCTGTTCTTTATCGGAATCTCCAAATAGGGTCCGTTTTTTTTCCTTAAAATGTTTATAGTTGCCGAAAACATAGTTGGTTAGGTTAAAGGATTAATTAGGATAGTTTACAAGGTAGTCGTTCATAATAAGTTTCAACTATAAAAAAATTTTTCTTGCAAACAGTTAAAAAATAGCCATTACCTTTTAGTAATTCTCCGTCAGAAAATTTTCGTAAAACTTGAAATAAAATTTAGCCTGGACAAAAAATCCTTTTACGTTTATGGTTCCATCATAAGGCTTTTAAGGGGTTAACTTGTAACCTTTAACTTCCGGTATTCCATAATAACTAAAAAAGGGAATAGTGCCTTTGCGAATTTTGTTTGCTTTAAATAGGGGCAAGGTCGAAGATCTTTGTTATCGGACAAATTTGGCTTTTTCATCTTTTAAGGTTTTAACTTTTTTCGCAAAGATGTTCAGTTTTTCGTTAATGGTAGGTTTTCCTTTTTTACCTTTTTGTTTTCTGGTAAGCTGTTTTTCCTTTTGTTTCTTTGTATTAAACCTATAAACCTTTATAATATCTTTTGTCGGGGCAGGCTGTTATAAAGGCTAAGAGAAAAAAGGTCCTCCTTAAAATCGGGTAAAAAAGGGTGCTATATTATCGATTAAGGAAAAGATTTCTTCAATAGATAGTAAATCGTTTAATCTGGTTACTGATCCTTTATTAATTAATGACGGTAATCGAATATGCTGCTTATTTTTTAAACGTCGTCCTATAATATCGTTTTTACTGCGTTTAGGAAAACTTATACCTAACTGGGCCTTAAATTATTCGTCGGCTATTAATTAAGGAGCTATCAAAATATAACGAACCTGTTATATATTTACCTAAAGGTATAAGCAGTATCCGAAATAAGGTTTTAATTTACAGGTAACAATAATGCGAAAAATGGTTTAGTAATTTATTCGTTAAAAAGGTTTGCGAATTTTTCCCTTAATCGGAAAACGGTGCCTTTGATTAAAAGCTTAAATTAATAGCTAAGGAACGAAATTAAGTAAATGCTATTTATATGAAAGTATTATCCATTATATATTTTTCCAATATAAAATAAGTGTGTTTGTGATTTTTTGGCTTTACCAGATTACCTCGACTTCTTTAATCTGGATAATTTACCAGATCAGATAGATCACGTAATCACGTAATCTGACAAGGATCTACTTCTGGTGAAAGTCTTCTCCAATACGAACCGTTAAATGGATCGTAACAATTTGCTAAATTACCTAATCGACAAGGTTTTAATCTTTCTTATGTGTTATGACTAAAAGGACTTGGCATGAAAAGAGACTATTGGAAGTTACGAAGTATATCTTCGATATAAGTCTCGAGTCACGTAGCTGGCTCAAAGGCCTTAAGGTGCTTGACGTTTTGAGCCTCTTGAGCCTGTGCAACGGCTTAAAGGACTCAACGGGCTTAAAGGTTTAAGTCGTTTAAGCAGTTTAAGCTAAGACTAGGATATATAGGCTTACAATTTCCGTAATCTAAACAGCATTAGCTTGTAATAACAATTGGTTACCCAGATTTATATCTAATATTACCAGACGTAACTATCGCTCTATTGTTCAAATTCCTACGATACTATTGCTAACATAAACCGTACGACTCAGGTTTAATAATTGGTTGAGCCCATAACCGTTATACCTTGCAAGCCTTTTGCTAATAGTATTGTTAAACTTTGAGCAATACTTATTCCACCATGTCGCCTTCCCAATCAACTATTGTTGCCCAGCTCGCTGAGGCCTTCCAAGCTATAAAAGCAAAGATGGAAGCTTTTAAAGAAGTTAATGCACAGCTTTAGGCTAAGGCAGTAGGTGGAGGTGCGAAGTACAAGATGAAGTCACCTAAGCCTTACAACGGCACTGGAAATATGCGACAATATTTTACTCAGGCTAGGGCGTATTTTAATTTTTACCGCCTTTTATCCCTAATAAACCTAACAAATTACCATTATTACTGGAAGCCTAAAAGCAAATGCATTAAAAGGGTTCGAATCTACCTTAAGAGATTACTTAGAAAATGCCGAGGACGATAAAGATGCAGCAACTAACAAAACTATTCGAAGCTTATGCCAACTTTAAGTAAAAGATTTAGGACATATACGGTAACCTAGACGAAGAACGTAAGTCGGCCCAGGAATTACTGCAACTTAAGCAGAAAAGGTTTACGTCGAAACACGCTTTTCTTTTTAAGAAAATAACATTTCGAATGAAGTGGAATAACGACAATATTATGATAAATACTTCCTATCGTAGGTTAAAAAACAGCGTTAAGAACGAATTGATTCGCCTGAAACGACCAGCGACGTTCGATTAGTACGTTAACAACGCAATTAGGATCGATAATCGACAGTCCGAACGACGTATAAAAAAAAACGACAGTACATCCTGAAAGGAAAATACCCTAAAGTTAACCAGGGAAAAAAACGCAATGCACTTACCTCCTACGGAACTTAGCTAGAATTTATTGAATTAAGGGCTATTTAGTGAATTGGGACGGGGAGACTCAGTTCCGATTAGAGCATTTTTGAGGGCGGTGTTATAATAGAATAACCGAGTATAGCGGTAATGAAGGCAAACGCAAAACTGTATTTGGGTAGTATTGAATTAGACTTTAGAATAGACATAAGTGTGAGAGTAGACGATAATGAACATGTTTCCGGGGTTGCCCCTGGCGAAAAGAGCTCCTAGAAATATATATGTGGAACTAACTAATTGATCAGCTAAGTTATGCCTTTTTGGCCCGGTACTTTGTACCATTTTAAGCCTTTTTTTCCGAGGTGAGATTGTCCTTAATTTGTCGTGAGAAATAAAAATGGAAACATAATGCAATAAATTTTTAACGTCATGGATTATATATGAAACTTATCAAATAATTTGATTAACGCTTACTCGGTTTGTCCTTTATTATCTTTAACTTAAAACTTCGTCTTTGACGTTTGCTTAAATCCTTTTTTTGTTTGGCCTTTTTTTGGTTCTTTTGAGCCTTATTTTCTGGTTTTTTCGTATTAAATATCAACTTGTACCTAGCTCAGCTTAGTTATCCTTGTGGGGAACATGGTTTAGGTTTTTGCTTTGTATTGTCGAATGTATCTTCTACCCATTTGTACAGCGCAATATATTAACCTTGTGCCATAGCTATTGTTCGTTAATTACCAACCTTCGGTTTAGGCTTGTACTTTATCTCGAATGGTGGTTTCGTAGGTGTTAGATTAGGACGTGTAGCTTTAAATGCCGATAGGCCAGTCTGAATTGATGGGGGAGGGGGTATTGATATCGGATATGGTCGTACAGATGATTGACGAAACTGATTGGCACGTTGCTTTGGTTGACGTTGTTTACCATAAAATGGTCGAGAAGATTGATCAAAGTTTGGTTTATTATTATCTTTTCCACCTCGTGGAAACGGGGGATTTCCAGGCTATTTTCCTACGTTTCTTTCAGCGTTCTTCTTTTTTGGTTTTAGGCCTAGGAATCCTTCAATTATGTCGGGAATGTTGTTCTTCATTTGATACTCGTTAAATCCTGTTTTATCGGTTATAATTCTATTTCCTTATCTTGCAAAGTCGCGGGTAATAATGTAGAAGATATAGCAATTTATAATCCGTAGGTATAATGTTTGATTTGAGTAAGTATCTTAACGATTATTACTTGGGCAGGCGGATTGTTATGTCTTGATTTTTCCTACGTTTTTCGGTACAACTAGAGTAGAAATTGGGTACGATTAGGGGTGGAATAAGTGACGAATATTAACACCAAGCGCTTTGATCGGACGTGCAATATATTAATCCAGTATCCTATTAGACCTTTGTCTGTCAGGAATTTGGTTTGGGCGATAGATTATATATATTTTGGGTTACCGGTACTGATCGCCTTTTGGGCTTTACTAGGGATTTGTCAGGATTTGCCATATAAGATTATTCGTCAAGCTTTTAAAATAACGGAGATAATGTTTAAATGTACATTTTGGCGGATTATTGGGATAAAAGTAAGAATAATTTCGGAACGTAAGTAGGTTCTGTCTTAAACTATCATGAAGGTTTGCTATAGATATCCAGCGACTTCGTTACTTTAATGTTTTTCTAATTAATATAGTTGTAGGTTAATATTTTTCTGTGGACATTAACTGTTTATGCCCTTTCGGTATATAGGAATCAACCGATTAAAACGAATTTAAAGCGTAATTTTTCTCATAAAATAAGGGGTAAAATTATTATTATATATCTTCTTAAGGAATTGTACTAAATTATTGTTTTGTCATATACGTATATTAGCTAATTAGGCGAATCCTTTAAAATTCGAAGTATTTAATTTCTTAAAGCTTTCGCCCTTACTGTATATGGTATGTTTCTTAAACGACAACAAGATGACTGGGGCTATATTAATTAATATACTTAAGTAAAATGTTAGGTAACTTTGAAACAATAATGATAACTAAAAACAATAACGTCCCACACATATGAGCGAGAGACACATATGAGCGAACCACTTTTTGGCACTTCCTAACAGTGCACCCAAATAACTCAACCACAACACCTCAAATCAACTCAAATCAATCGAATGTTTCTTTGCTAGCCATGTCTACAGCTTCTAGACAAGTGCACGCATTATATCAAGGCTTATTACGGACGCCGTATTGCCATTTCTTCCTGCTAACCCGCCCGCAACCGCCTAACTTTAGCAGCTGTTAGCAGCAATTCTTTGCTACAACCTTTCTGCTGGCTAAAAGAACTTGTTCATCCTATATAGCAAGTATTCATCTTTCTGAGAAACGTTTATTTTAATCGTATAATTACGTAGGTCTCGAGTTGTTACAAAATCAAGCCCGACACGCCCTGCCATACGCGCTGCCGTACGTCCGCTGTACGCCCCGCTACACGCCCCGCACGGAACCCCCAACACGCTCTCCAACAGGATTCCAACGCGTCCTATAACACGTTCTCCGCCGTATATCTTCAACGTATTAAAGCCGGATAAGAAATGCTCGCGTTTTTGGGTTAAGGATTCGGTCGGCTTTGAGTCGTACGAAATGGGGGTAATATTAACTTGGACGCGTTGGGGGGTAGTCGGTCGCAGGCGGGTTGGAAGGAAGAAATGGCAACATGGCGTCCGCAACAAGGCTTGGTATAATACGTGCACTTGAAACGAAGCTGTAGATACAGTTAGCAAAGAAGCATTCGATTGATTTGAACCAACCTGATGTGTTGTGGTTGAGTTATTTGGGTTGATTGTTAGGAGGTGCCCAAAAATGTCCGAGGAGGTGGTGTGTCCAAGGAGGTAGTCTGGCACGTTAGGTTATTTTAAAGCTTGTAATCCAGTTGTTAAGGACGTCGCTGAAAACCTTTTTTGAGTCGTTTGCCAGATTCGGTTTATTATTTGCTTTTTTAATACCTTTATTTTATTCGTTTGATACCGTTATCTCTTTTCACGTTACTTATGTTCCGAAATCCTTTGGAAGCTTGATAAGTAGCTTGGTAGTCGCTCGGTATCTTTTTTTCCTTTCCGCCGTTACCCTTTTTTACTAAATAATGTCGGTTTTTTTAAGTCGTTCTATTATTCGTTTAGGGGTTTTGTTAGATTGCAAATTGTATGTCGGTAAATAAGAGATACCGAAAATAAAATTTAATTCGATAATTTTTTAATAATCTTCCGGTAATCCTTATATTGTTTATATGCGTATATGTATATAACCTAATCCGTATTATAACTAAGCCTGGCTTTGGTAAATATTTTTGTTACGGAATAAGGTTTTGCGTTAATTTTCACTTATTTAGCGGAACTTCATGCGACGTTTATACTGTCGGTCGTAATTTCGGTTGAGGTGTTTCGAGTAATTCGCGGATTAATTTTCTTCGAGTAATCCTCGAACGCTAGCTTCGTAGGTTAAGTAAGTTATGGTGAATTCTGATCTGGGTCGATATAGTTCCAGAGATTTAGGGCTATTGCTTTAGTTTAGAATTCGGTATCTTATTGTTCCTAATGCTTAAGCGCTAAGTAGATCGTCTTTTTTTATAATAGCTTTAATTATTATAACTAAAGGTCGCTTGTCGTTATAATTGTAATATCGGTATTAAATAAATATGAGACTTTTACTTGTTAGATATAAGCGTATTTTTAAAATTTAGGTCAAAACTGTTGTTGTAGGTTTATTGATTATCGGAGTCCTTAGACCGCGGCGGTCGGGGCTTATACTAGTAGAGGTGGCTAGTGTGGTCTCCACCTTGAGCCACAGGTAATCTCCGTGGCGTTCTATCTTCGACCGCCTGATATTAACAGTTATCTGATAAATAGCAAAAATATTACCTTTTATCCGATATATAACTTGAACCCTACAAATTTACATGTATTCCCCAATTACCTAAAAGACGGGTTTTGAAAAAGATAGATACGACCTTCTAGGTTATCAGCCGGTTACCTTATATTTTTCATACTTGAAAAAAAGAGAAAGTATCGGCTCGTACCAGATTATCGATAACTTAACGGCATTACCGTTAAAAAAAAACCCCGTTACAATTAATTACTAAGATAAAAAACACCTACACGGAGCCAAATGATTTATAGCTATCGACCTCCGAAATAGTTACAAGATAATTCTGTTTAAAAAGAGATACGAATAGAAAATAACTTCTAAAACTAAATAACGTCCCACACCACCTCACCGGATGCACCACCTCACCGGATGGTTTTTGGCACCTCCCAACCACTAACCTAAACAACCCAACCATAATACATCAAATTAATTCCAATCAATCGAATACTTCTTTGCTAACTATCACTACAACTTCTAAATAAGTGCACGCATTATATCAAGGCTTGTTGCAGACGCCATATTGCCATTGCTTCCTTTCAACCCGCGAGCAACCGACCAGCGCCTATTACGTCCAAGCCAATATTTTTCCTAATTTGTCAAAATTAAAGCCGACCGACAAGAAAACGATTATCAGCCCAATCCTTAACCTATATACGCGAGCATTTCCTGTCCGGCCTCGATCGTTGAAGATATACGTAGCAGAATGCGTCGAGAAACGCGTTGTAGAGCGTGTTGGAGGGCGCGTTGGAAGCTCGTTGGGGGGCATGGGGGGTCCGTGCAAGGCGTTTCGCGGAGCGTCTCGCGGGGCGTGTGGCAGGGCGTATGGCAGGACGTGTCGGGCTTGATTTTGCAATAACTCGAAGCCTACGAAATTATACGATTAAAACAAACGTTTCCCAGAAGGATGAATACTTGTTATATAGGATGAATACTTGTTATATAGGATGAACAAGTTCTTTTAGCCAGCAGAAAGGTGATAGTAAAGAATTGTTGCTAACAGCTGCTAAAGTTGGGCGGTCGCGGGCGGGTTGGCAGGAAGAAATGGCAATATGGCGTCTGCAACAAGTCTTGATATAATGCGTACACTTGTCCAGAAGCTGTAGATACGGTCTGCGAAAGACAATAAGATTGATTGGAATCAATTTGATGTTGAAGTGGAGTGGGGTGCAGGAATGGGTGCACTATGGCTGCAGCAGCCACTGCAGCTGCTATTGCCAGCTACTGCAGCTGCTATTGCCAGCCACTGCAGGTACTATTGCAGCCACAGTTTCTACCTACTTCCATTTGCTTCACCGCTGGGCATCTGGGCAATCTACACGGCTATGGCAGTAGGTCAGCGATGGTCTATATATTGCTGCTGACCTGACAACTCTTGTATGCAGTTTCATATGGCATCAAACGGCTCCAGAGATAGTCAAGAAGTCCCATCATTCCTCCCAAGCACTGATCAAGATGTTCTGCGTACAGCAACTTCGATGACCCCTGTCCCAATTCAATGTGTTGTGGTTGAGTTGTTTAGGTTAGTTGTTGGGAGGTGCCAAAAACCATCCGGTGAGGTGGTGCATCCGGTGAGGTGATGTGGGACGTTCTAGGTTTTACGAATACCTAATTACTCCTATAAAACTAACTAACGTACTAACAATCTTCTAACAAATAATAAACAACGTAGTAAAAAAATATCTAGATATTTTTGTTATCTGCTACCTCGTCGATATTGTTGTTTATTTTAAAACGGAAAAAAAGCACGAAAAATACGTTTATCAAGTTTTGCAGGCGTCACAAAACGCCAAACCTTTAATCAACATTAAAAAAAAAAGCCAGTTCAGAAACAAAAAACTCGAATTCCTAGGACATTTTATTACGCCAGAATAAATTCGCATCGACCTTAGAAACCACTTGAACAATTAAGAATTAAATACGACCTAACAATATGAAGAACATACAAGCATTTCTGAAATCCGCCAATTATTACCGCCGGTTTATACGTAAATTTAAAAGGATGGCTAACGTCTCACACCATCGAACGGCTCAAACAATTGAACGGCTCAAATTTTGACAGCTTGTAACAATTCATCCATATTGCTCCACCACAACACATCAAATTGATTCCAAGTAATCGAATACTTTTTTGCTAACTGTCTTTATAGCTTCTAGCCAAGTGCACGCATTATATCAAGGCTTGTTGCAGACGCTAGATTGCCATTCCTTCTTAGCAACCCGTCCGCAACCGGCCAGCGCCCTACGCGTCCAAGTTAATATTTTACCTAATTCGTTAGAATTAAAGCCGACCGACGAAAAAACGATTAGCAGCCGAATTCTGAACCTACATATACGAATATTCCCTGTCCGGCTGCAATCGTTGAAAAGTACGTTTCAGAATACGTCGGGAAACGCTGTGTAGAACGTATTAAAGAACGCGTTAAGGGGCGCATTAGAGGATGTTACGGGGCGCATTAGGGGGGTGTTGCGAGACGTTTCGCAACAATTCGATACCTATGTAATTAAATAATTGAAACAAACGTTTCTTAGAAACATAAATATTTGTTATATAGAATAAATAAAACCTTTTGATTGATAAAAAGGTCGTGACAAAAATTTGCTGCTAATAGCATTAAAGCTGGTCGGTTACGGTCGACTAAATAAGAAAGAATGGCAACCTGAGGTCCGTAACAAGCCTTGATATAATGCGTATACTTATCTAAAAGCTGTAAAAATAATTAGCAAAGAAGAATTCGATTAATTGAAATCAATTTAATGTGTTGTGGTGGAGCAATTTGGATGAATTGCTGCGAGGTGGCAAATATTAAACTGTTTAACAGTTTGAGCCGTTTAATGGCGTGAGACATTATGTCTTAAATGAATTTACCAAAAAGAACAAATAATTGAAAGAGATGTCACAAATACGCTTTACTACAAATTAAAAACGCTTTTATTAATAAATTAATATTAATTATATACCACTTAAAACAACCAGTTAAACTCAAAGCCGACGTTTTAGATTATACCGTTAAAGCTATAATTAGATATCGAAACAATTAAAAAAACCTCCACCTTTTTGCTTTTATTTTTACAAGTTATATAAAGCTCAACTAAATTACACTATTAACGGCAAGGAATCCCTAACTATCGGTAACGCGTTAAAGGACATCAGATATTACTTTAAAACCAATATATATAAAATTAAAATCTAACGTCCCACACGGTTAAACGAGACACACGATTGAACGGGACACTATTGAATTGGGACGGGGAGACTTAGTTCCGATCAGAGCATCTTTGATGAGCGTGTCACAATAGAATAGCCGAGTGTAGCGGTAATGAAGGCAAACGAAAACACTGTATTTGGGTCCGTGTTGAACCAGACTTTAGAATAGACATGGATGTATATATGGTAAGTAAGTGATGATGAACATGTCTCGGGGTTGCGCCGGGCGAAAAGAGCTCCTTGAAATACACGTATGGAGCTGACTAATTGATCAGCCAAGCCATGTCCCCTGGCCCGCCACCCTGCACCATTTTAACCTTCCTTTTTCGAGATAAGATTGCCTTTAATCCATCTTGAGAAACAAATAAAAATGGAAATATAACGTAATAAACTCCTAACGCCATGGACCATACATAAAACCCATTGATTAATTTGATTAGCGATTACGCGGCTGGTCCTTCATTATTTTTAACTTAGGATTTCGTCCTCGACTTTTGGCCAAATCCTCCCTTTACTTAGCCCTTTCCTGTTCCTTTTAATTTTTGTCTTCTGGCTTTTCCGTACTAATCAGAGACTTATACCTAGCTTAATCTGGCCATCCTTTTAGGAAGTATGGTTTAGGTCTTTGCCCGGCACCCTCGAATATATCTCTTACCCACTTGTACGGCGTAACATATTAACCTTGTACTATTGCTATTGCTCGCTGATTACCAACTTTCGGTCGGGGCTTGTACTTTATCTCGAATGATAATCTCGTAGGTATTAGATTAGAACGTATAGCTTTAAATGCCGATGGGCCAGTTTAAATTAATAGAGGAAAAAGTATTAATATCGGAAATGGTCGTACGGATAATTAACGAAATCAATCAAGACGTAACTTTAATTGTCGTCGTTTATCATAAAATGGTCGCGCAGATTAATTAAAGTTTAATTTATTATCATTTTTTTCAACTAATAAAAACGGGAGGATTTTAGATTCTTCTTTTACGTTTTTTTTTAACATTTTCCTTTTTTGGTTTTATGTCTAGAAATACTTTAATTGTATCGGTAATGTTGTTCTTTATTCGATATTCGCCAAATCTTATCCTTTCAGTTATAATTTTATTTCCCTATTTTGTCAGCTCGCGGGCAATAATATACAAGATATAAGCAATCTACAATACGCAAACATAATATTTAATTTAAGTAGGTATTTTAACGATTATTATACGCGCAGGCGGATTATTTAATCCTGATTCTTTTTACCCCTTTCGGTACGATTTTCGGTAATATAAGTATCGAATATTAACAATAAATGCTTTAATCGGACGTACAGCATACTAATCTAATGTCTCATTAAACCTTTATCTAGCGGAACTTTGGTTTGGGCGATAAATTATACATATTTCGAGTTACCGGTATTAATCGCTTCCTGGGTTTTATTCAGGATTAGTTTGGACTTGCTATATAAGATTATTCGTCCAGCTTTTGAATAACGGCGATAATTTTTAAAAATATGTCCTGGGTGATTATTTAAATAAAAGCAATAATATTTTCGGAACGTAAGTAAATTTTATTTTGGACGATTATAAAGGTTTGCTACAGATATCCAGTTATTTCGTTACTTTATTATTCTGTTAATTAATATAGTAATAAGTTAATATTTTTTCATAAACGTTAACTGTTTATATCTTGGAAGTATATAAAAATAAATCGATCAAAACGAATTTAAGATAACTTTTTTAACAAGATGAAAAGTAAAACTGTTATTATGCATTTATTTGAAGAATTATACCATATTATCTCTTTCCCTTACAGGTACATTAATTAATTATTCAAGCTTTTCAAAATTTGAAATATTTAATATTTTAAAGTTTTCGCCCTTACTTTACATAATACGCTTCTTGGACGACGACATAATAAATAAGGATATACTGGTTAATATACTTAAATATAGTATTAAGTAACTTCGAAATAATAATAACAGCTGGGATAATGTATGGTATATGTACTGGAGGTATATTAGTATAGGTGTAAGTGCTTTGCAAACGTCAAAATATAGTTATTATATACGTGCAGGAATTCGCCACCATCTTTTAGCAACTTATGCGTCCAACTGATTAAGTACATTTAGGGCCAATGTACCGAATCTTTGCAGATAAAACGTATACTCCGAAGAAATCCTAGAAAATTTCATCCGAAGTTATATAAAAAGGTGCTATCGTCGTTGCTTTCTTTGATTAGGTGTATACATTTATTTTTCGTACCCATTCTTTTTTTGCAACTTTTCTGCAATATCACTCCAACTTTTCCCTCCAAACCCAATACATACCCAAACACATATATAAGCATTCTCGTTACATCGATTAATACCATTATAAGTTCTTGTCAACTATTAAACCCACGTAATCCCTAAGGCTTTCGTAAAAGTGCAGACCCAAGTAATCTTATCCATGTTATAAAAGAATCGTCCATTTAAAAGAAGTTTGGTCTAGGTAATAAGGTTTCAAATCCTAGTACCAAGAAAACTATCGATCCTAACATTAAAGCAAATATTAATATACTAAACTAAATCTTTTTTTAAAATCGTAAAATCTTGACGGTATTAAACTCGTTTATATTCTTTAAGCTATCAACCTGTCATATTAATAAGCTTTTCGGTAATATTCGGAATTTCAGACTTTTATACGATTTTAATAACGTTCGCAAGTTATAAAACTTGATATATCGTTAAGTACTTATTTTTAACTTTACTCCTACCTTCCCGTACAGATTCCGCAATATAAGCCTTAATCAGGATATTTTGCTACCAAAAATACCGGTTAAAAATAATCTACTGCTTCCAAAACTTTAGCCGGTTCGATATGTACTTTTATTAATAAAGGTAACTAATACAGCTCTAAAGCCCAGTCCAATCCTTGGTATTGTTAAACAGATAATCGGCGGTCGACGATCAGTGTCGGTTATCTCTATTCCAATTAACAGGTCGATTTCCCGTAGCAGTTCTACCGCTAGGATTTCATCAACAGCTTCGACCATCCCAGCAGTTCCATGTATTATTAATCGGGTCCCTAAGCCATACACTAACATCGAAGCGTTAAGTCTTCGCCGCATCCATCTTAATAATGCTTAGGACGTAACCAGATTTTGGAATGATAATAATATTATATACCATATTACTTTTAAATATATCGAAATAAATTCTTAAACTCTTCCGTAACATAATGAAATCCGCTAATCAGTACAAATATTCGAGGGTATACGTATCAGCGTTATCGGTAATCCAGCTACTAGTCTGTACATGCAATAGTAAATTATAAGTAAGAACTTTTAGTTAGCCGTAAATACCTAACCTAATATAATCAGGTACTTCCAGTGAATGGAAAACTTGGTGTTTTATCTAATATACGCGAAGTCTATCGGGCCAATCCTTCAAGTTACTTTATGGCTACTTTTGCTAAAAAATCCCAGATACGTTACTAAGCTGTTTATTTATGTATTCGATATACGTAACTTAATACCTTGCGAGCTTTACGAAAAACGACATGTAATATCGGAACATCTTGATTAATGTGGAATATACCTATTTTTTAAATGTTGGTCGATTTCTGGCTTTTTTAATTGGGCCTGTAATAACTATATCGGGTTTATCGAAAAGTATAACTGTACTTTCCTCAACGAACGGTTTAAGGATTTAAGGCTAGCTTTTTACGATTACCACGAATTAAAAAGGATATTCGTACAAAGATTTATCTAATTATTAAAACATTCGATAAAAATTAGCTTCGAAATAAAATGAAAAAATATATCATTAACCCCCGGTTCCGAGCAAACACAGCCGGGACGCATTAATTATGGGTAAAACATAATGATTATCGTACAAAGTATCGGTAAACGGGACAGTAAAGAAAATCAAAGAAATCTAGAGGAACTTAAAAAGGTTTTAAACAATTAAAAAAACCTATTATACTTGAGTTTCTCATAATTAATCGCGTTAATTTCCTCCGTTTTTTTAAAAGTATTATCTCTATCGTATTACTATCGTTTACAAGCGCATAATCTTTAAGTTGGCCATTAGGTATTTGCATCTTAATATTTGTTCTTACAAGTTCTAAAGCTTTAAGCTGTTAATCTTCAAGTAACTCGATATTTGAAATATCCGAAGTATCTAACATCGTATCGTGGAGCTGATCAAAAAATAATTTCGTCCAATCGTCTTTTTATAAATTAATCGGCTTTTAATATCTTTTCTTATCTTTTACAAATTGCTTTAATCTATTAATAAGAAAATACCTTAACGTGCCACAGAAGTACTCCGGACGCTCAAGTACTCCGAACGGTTTTTGGCGCCTTGCAACAACTAATCCAAATAACTTAACCATAACACATCCAATTGATTCCAATCCATCGTATTATCTTTCGCCGACCGTATTTACAGCTTCTAGACAAGTGCACGCATTATACCAAAGCTTGTTGCGAACGCCATATTGCCATTCCTTCCTGTTAACCCGCTCGCAACCGACCAACTTCAGCAGCTATTAGCAGCAATTCCTTGCTACAACCTTTCTGCTAGCTAAAAGACTTTGTTTATCCTATATAGCAAGTATTTCTCTTGCTAAAAGACGTTTGTTTTAATCGTGTAATTACGTAGGTCTAGAGTTATTGCAAATTCAAGTCCGATACGCCCTGCTATACGCCCCGGGAGACGCCCCGCGAGACGCCTCGCACGGACCCCCCAACATGCCCAACGCGCTCCCAACGTGTCCTATAACCCGTTCACCGACGTATATCTTCAAGGTATTGAAGCCGGATCAGAAATGCTCGCGTATTTGGGTTAAGGATTGGGTCGAGAATAGTTATCTAGTCGATCGGCTTTGGGTCGTACGAAATGGGGGTAATATTAGCTTAGACGCGTTAGGAAGTGGTCGGTTGCTGGCCGGTTCAGGGGAAGAAATGTGTCAGCTAGCAGGGGTGCGCTAGCACCCATATCCGATAAGATTCCCTCTGATCGGAGCATATATGTTCCGTGGCTAGACAACTTCAAAGATCAGAAGGCGTTGCTAGAATGTACGCAACTAGCCAATCAATACAACACATCTGATGTCCCTTATATCTGACAATTAAGAATCTCATTCGTTCAATTCGTGTTATCTATTAATTAATCAATTGTGGCTAAAACGATATAGGCTGTACATCAATAGCAATTATCTATATACTTTATTAGCCATAATGGCGACCGTACCGTCGACGTCCGCAGTTATCTATACCGGTCCTAAGGACTGGGACAAATTTAAGGACGAATTCAAAACCAAAGCTAAAGAATATAACTTATGGAATTATATTAATCCTAATCAGAATATTTCATGGCCTGTTAAACTTATAGCACCCGTTATTACTTTCTATTTAAAGAAACTAGTTCGCCAGATAACGACGCAAGCAACTAATACTTCCTCCGAAAGAATTATATAAGCCGAAAAGGTCGATTTTACGGGCCGTCCAATAAATATCTTCGAGATGACGACCGAAAGTAAATAAGCTTACAATCAGGACTTCACGATTTATACTTACCTAAACCGAAAATATAAAACCTTCCGAAAAAATCTAATAAATTTATAAAATAGGTTTTTAATAGCGTTTCCCTATCGATTAAGCAAACCTGCTTAAGCCTAAATGACGTCCTTAAGGGTTAATACGTCAAATTGCAACAATTAGAAAAGGTTTACGATAGCCGATTACTTATAAATATTCCACGCGAATACGAAGAACGATTAAAGCAAGGTCCGAAAGCCGCTAAAAGGTTTAATAAATAAATAGCGAAATAATAGGAAATTATAGCTTGAAGCTAGCGTTACGGGGTTCTCGAAATAACTATGCCAGTTATCTGGACGAATTGGTTATATGTAGCAATAACGCCGATTATGCTTAATTAGTCGCATTTATTTATGTTTTTTAAACAGGATGATAACGAAAAAAGAACGATTAATTATTTGGTGGTTAAGGTTAATCTTTTAAACTACTGGACCATGACGAATCTATAACAGTCAACAAGAAACGTTAAGGTAACGTTCCCGATTTTCCTTAAAGCTCTAGTAGATTCTTTTAATTAAAATAATCCTGATCAGGAAAAACCAAGGATATTAATAATTAATTACATAATAAAACCTTTAGCAAAGGGCCGAAACGAAACAATCGTAAAGGTTTTTAAGCGAACCGAAACAATAGCAGCAACAAACAGAAACGCTAAAAGCTAAACGGATAAAGGATTCGGTACAAAGCGTACCTAAACCCTAGGCATACGTTATTCCAATACTATTACGCGTTTTTTAATAAGGTTCTAATAAATTTTAAGCCTAATAAAAGAATTTCAGTATTGGTTTAAAACCGGATTGCTTCCGATTAATCTTTAAAGAAAAAGATTGACCGTTTGTCGAAAACTATGGAAAAACTAATTACCTAAAAGATAAATTAACTTTTAAAGGAAGTAAAACGAATACTGGCGTACTTTTTGATTTTTGATTAACGCAATACGATAAGTGTCGCGTTTTACCCCTTGAAAAATTCGGCCATTTGGGATTTAAGGTTTACCACATACATTTTTTAATTTAATTAGCAGCTTTTTAAATTATAAGACGACGATCCAAGGCGACGGTATATACGTAAGGAATAGATTCGTCTTAATTAAAGAATACGAAAAAGTGGATATATTACTTTAAAGCCTTAAAAGCCTTAAAGCGTTACGTTTATATAACGTAACCTATTACGAAACCTTTTTATATAATCTTGTATTTTTCCGGTAGCTTTAAAAGAAAGGGTATTAATAGGATAACCGGGAAACTAATAACTTTATTCGAGATAAATATGATCAAATAGTTGTTACGTTAATAGATAAATTTAATCAGTTCGTTATCGAAAATATTAACGCAATAATTACCTAAGTAACCCTCGTATCTTATCAACGAAACGTTAACTTATATACAGCAAGATTATTACGAATCGGTAACGGTACGGTATAATACCTAAGACTAGGACATTTAAAGCCCGAAATAATCGCCCAGTTACAAACTTATACAAAAAGAATCCGCTTAAAGAATTTTATAATAGTTAAATATTAAGCATATAGCAAGGCGAAAGCTAAAAAGCAAATACGCCGCAAGCTGAAAAAGGGAACTTTCTAATCAAAAAAACGAATTGCCATCGATTTTATAAATTTCGAAGAAAACTTTAAAAGGTACAAATACGTTATGTTTGCGACCGATAGGTACTTAGGATATATCTAGCATATTTACCTAAAAATTCGAAAGCAAAATATATTAATTACAGTATTCCAATACTTTTTAAGGGTTTTAAAAAACCAGGACAAGGCTTTCCTATAAATATTCGAATAGAACAACGAGATCTTAAAAAATTACTAATTTCGAAATATATTCCAGCCGCTTTTTTTTAATATCAAACTTAAACCCTTAATACCGCATACCTAGGCTTAAAACGGGGGTATAAAACGCTTAAGGGGTGTAATTAAGGAAAAAGCGATTACAATGCAAAGTAACGTTAAGTTACTTTCGTTTCTAATCGTATATATTTTAAAAGCGGCAATATATTTATATAACCATATCCCCAAATACGCATTTTTTTGGCAAAGCCCATACAAGGTTTACTATATTTACCTAACGTATAAGAATGGCATTATAGTACTTGATCGAAAGCTTCAATAAGCTTACCTGCAAGTATATAGCTATATGGTTTATGCTATAACAGCTATCGCCATAAAAAAAGAACAAAGATTCTAGAAGTTAAACCTTAAAGCATAGATTAGGTTTTTCGTCGGGTACCGATTTACGAATATTTACGAAATTTAAAACCCATTAATTAATAAGGTTATCGTTATTCGAAACGTACTGTTTAACGAAAAGGTTACCTTTTTAAGTAATATTAAAAACTTAAGAAACGATTTTTTGCACGTTACAAAAAAAAAGTTACAAAAACTATTGCGATAAGTAAAATTACTTGATTAAGACCTAGGTTACCTAAATATATAAATATAAGAAAAAAACGAAAACTTAAACGGAATAATTTAGTTACCGGTTGGACAGAAAAAGTAACTTTAAAGTAACATAAACGTATAAAACGTACGGAATAGGAAAAAATAAGCTTATTCGTATAAGATTAATTACCTTTATACGACCGTTATATTCGAATTATTTCCGTTCCTTAGCCCAATACTTTTATTAACGTTTACTTTAATAACTGCTACGATTAATACGTTAACGAAAGTAATAAATGTAATCTTAAGTTTTTGTTATTTTGTTTGATCTAAAGTAATAGTAAAAAACGAAAATATTTTACGGGTTATAAACGTAAATTTCCCGTACGTTCCGCGTCGAAAAAATAGTTATTAATATAATTTTAAAATATGGAAAACCGCGTTTAATGTAAAACGATTAACTTATTTTATTAATACGATCGATAATCGGCCGATCAATAACGGAAATTTAAAAAAAATAATTATCCGAAATATGCGTTACCTTAATCGGAAAAGCTTTAATACGAAGATATATAAGATCTTTAAATTACGAAACCGGATATATAAGCGCAATTTACCGTTACGGCCGTAAAGTTATAAAAAGTTAAGTATATACCCGTTAAAGGAATTATTTCGTAAGGTCGAAAAGGTTTATCTATAAAGTTATAAAAAAAATATAATTTTAGAAAGTTGTGAATTAATTTTTTGTTAAAAAAAATAAGTTTTAAAATATATATAAGTATATATTTATAAGTTCGACAAATATAGCTGGTTGGAAAAATGCAAAGTACGTTTCGTCGTACAAAACGATTAACAGCTAAAAAACGTTTATTATAATATATACGTATTTATTTTAGCTGAAAGGTTATTTAAAACCTTAATCGTTATTACGGCTAAATTCGACCTAAAACTTAAGCAGTATAACACGGTAAACGCTTTCGTTAACGTTAACTTACCTTATAAAATATATATAAAAATATTCTTAAAATACCTATATCGTAATAAGATTTTTCTAATCAAAAAGGTATTATATAAATTAAGGAAATTACTTTTATTTTAGCAAAAAGAATTTCTTAGGATGCTTAAAAATTTAAAGCTTAGCATTATTCTTTATAAACTTTGTTGTTTTATTCGTTAAAAGGTATTTATCTTTTTTTTTATAAACGATATGGTTACGGCATACCGCAGGAAAAATTAAGACCTCGTCGACCAGGTAATTCAGCAGATAAGAAAGCGATATACCTTTAGAAAAAGCGAAAACCTACAGTAGTTCTTAAAGAGCGAAGTAATTAAAAACAAAGCTAAAAAAAAATCTGGCTTTTTTAATTTAACTTTATAAATAAACTGGCTAACTTAATTCCAAAAAAAGTTTAAATAACTTCCTAAATACGCCCGCCAATAACGAACGTTAAACTAATACCAAATTCTGATTTGGCCCATCCAGGGTTTATTAATAAATATCAAAAGAAATCGGCTCCATTTTATACGTAATAGTTAATACGCGACCCGATATAATTTTTGCGGTATTCAAACTTGCCCGATTTAACTTAAACCCTAGCGACGCGTATTACAAAGCTTCCGATCGGGTTATATTATACTTAATCGGGATTAAAACATTAACGTTATAATTCGGCGATAAAAACTCGTTAAATATTTCAAACGACGTTTTTTTTTCGCGAATAATACGATCGATCGAAAAATTTTTTAAGCTTACGTTATAAAGCTATTTGCAAACGTAATAAAATAACGGGCGAATAAGCAAAATATAGTAACTATTTTTACAACAAAAGCGGAATTATTATCCCTTATACAGGTTGTAAAAAAAAGCCTTATTTAGTTTTCGACTGATTAAAAAATTAAAAGTTACCTTATATATTAAACCGTTAAATATGTAATACGATAATCGATAAATTATTCGGTTTATTAATACCGACGTTACCTTATTATAAACGAAGTTACGGTATATAGAGATATATAATTATTAGTTACGAAAAGCCGTAAAAAGAAATATAATTAAAGTGGATTATACGTTTACGGGCAACATATTAGTTAATAAATTAATAAAAGCCTTATTACGAAAACTTTTTAAGTATTTCAAAAAGCAGTTAAGATTAATAAATATTACGGAAGCCTTTAATCGGCGGAAGAACAACCTGCAAGTGATTTCAGAGGAAGAATTAGCTAATTAAAAAGATTCGATCGCCGGAGGAGAGATGGAATGGAATATTGCGGCTTTAGGAAGTGATAAAGTGTGACGGTCAACGCCGTGACTGCGTCGAGGCGCTGAGGGGGTGTATCAGCTAGCAAGGTTGCGCTAGCACCCATATCCGATAAGATTCCCTCTGATCGGAGCATATATGTTCCGTGGCTAGACTACTTCAAAGGTCAGGACGCGTTGCTAGAATGCACGTAACTAGCCAATCAATACAACACATCTGATGTCCCCTATATCTGACAAAATGGCAATATGGCGTCCGTAACAGGGCTTGATATAATGCGTGCACTTGTCCAAAAGCTATAGAGGTAGTTATCAAAGAAGTATTCGATTGATTGGAATCAATTAAATGTGTTGTTGTTGAGTTATTTTGATTAGTTGTTGCAAGGTGCTAAAAAGCGTCCGGAGTACTTGTGCGTCCGGACTACTTGTGTAGCACGTTACAACTTCGTCTTATTAATTTCCTTGAAACAGTATATACTTAAACCAATAATATCATTAATTAAATACGGCCTAATTTAACGCTATTTTAACTTTATATTTTTAAACATATCTCTATATCGTAACGTATTATATAATAATACCAAGTTGTTAACTTCCAAGGGTTTATTTTTAATCTTATTTTTGTCGCTTTTATTCGCCAATCTAACTACTTTACGGCGCTATTCGGCGATTACCTTAATAACCTTGGCCACGTTTTTAGCTTTCCTTCTTAAAATCTGAATTCTTTATGCACTCAACTCTTCCTTCGGCGTATCTACGTCTTAAGTAATAATTCTGCATATTCGTAAAACTGTTTCGATCTGTAAAAGCGCTTTCTGTCCCTAGAGCAATTTATAAAGGCTAAAGGTATAACTTTTTACAATGGTATTGTCAGCGATAACCATCTTAGGAAAAAATTTAACCCAATCTTTGCCTGTCCCATTCGTCGCTTTTATCAAAGCTTTAACGATCGAGACGTATCCTCTTTCGACTAGGCCTTGTCGCCAGGCTGCATACGCGGTACCAAATTTCCTCTTAATCATTAATACGTCGAAAACTTTAATAACCTCGCCTTTATTTTTTTAAACTTCTGTTAAACTTAATTTTAATCAGAACGGTATGTCGATAAAAAACGTATTCGTTTAAAAACTTTTTGATCATTACTAACGTAACTAATCGCAAGGCTTTAGCTTTTAAATAATTAAACAATTCGTATCTAACTTCGATATTAGCTTTGCAACTATCGCTATTAGCCATAAATTAAACATAGATCACCCAAATAACAGCTATATATATCTGCTGCGAAAATGCATGGCCTTTTTCGAAACGTCGATCGGCTGCTTTTTAACATTTAGCATACGCAAGCATTATCTTCCGAACATAACCAAACATACTACGCTAATAATACAAAGCTGTTAAGCGACGATAAGTCGAATTTCACCCCTTATAACATAATTTTTATAGTATTACCTAATTACTAAAAGTCGCTTTTATTCGGTATCAACTATTCGCCGGCTGCCGTACCTCTTATTTGTCTTACGCCAAAAAATACCGTCCTAACCAAAATAATTTAACGCCTCGAATGTAAAACCATTTCTTTTTTTCTTTAAAACATTATCGAACCGATTAAGATAATCCAATATCGTCAAGAACTTAACGTATTTTTACAACTCCTTAAACTAGTTTCCGATAAAAAGTCTTTAACGCCGATCTGTATTACTAAGTATAAAAGTTATGCTAGTTAATATAAGGTTAGGCCAAATAACAATAAGCTGGATATTAATAAAACTATCGACTTTTCCCCTTTATCAATCGTCCAACCTATTAAAAACTTCAAATAGCTTTCGGGAAAAACCGTTCGCTATTATATTCTTCTTGCCGGAAATATATCTAACCTTGAAATCGAACATCTTTATTTAAAGGACCCAACGAATAATCATAGTACTAGGTAAAAGCCTTAAAAAGTTATTAATTTAAGTCACTAACACTTTAACGTTAATCTCCAGTACGAACCGGATTCGATAAATATAGTTCCGGAATTTCCTCGAAATCTTAAGAACAATTCGATATTCTAACTTGCTAACGTCGTAATTCAACTTAGCACTTTTCTAAGTACTACATTTAAAACGCGCGGAATGTTCTATTCCATTAATTAATTAACAGAAAATACCTCCAAAGCCTTTTTTATTCGCGTTTATCTTTAAAATTACTTTTCTGGCATTAAAGCTATAATCGAAAGTAATTAAAATCGAGGCAATCTTAACCGCCTTTTTAACGCGTTCCATTACGCGATTTTAATCGAAGCCCGAAGTAAAAGGTTAATTTCTTCGGCACAGGCGTATAAAAAACTTTATCTTAATAGCAAAGTACGTAATAAATATTCGGTAAAAAACGATAATACCTAAAAAGGCTTTAACTTCCAAAACATTTTATATAACTAAACCTTTAGGATCTTTTTTACCTTAACTGTATCTGCTCGCCGCCCATTCGTTCCGCAAATAAATCTGACTATAACGGTTATTTCTTAACATTACTAAAACTTTTTTATACTAATCGTCGTACTAGCAAGCTTAGAGTTAAAGAAGGTCTTATCTATATTAACGATATACTTATAAACAAATTGCTAAATTCCTGGAAATATCTCGTTATCGTTATATCTAGTCTTTAAGCCTTTAACCCTAACGTTATCAACGAATAACCAGGCTATATCGAGCATCAAATCGTCCAAAATCCCTTTTAACTACGCGGCAAAAATAAGCTACAAAATTGGTAAACCCTTAAGGCATAATAATATACCTTAAAAGTCCTAACGGTAACGCGAAAGTAGTAAACTTCTTACTGGTTGGAACTAAAGTAACCTAATCGTAACCTAAAAAAAGTTATCAAGTAATTAAAAAGTATATAATAAAATCCGCGGAAAGTTCGTCGCAGTTATCCGGCATAAAAGCATTTCGTAAAGTAGCAGCATATAGTTTAATCGCAGAATTAATTAATCGGAAACCATTATCCTGTTTTTCGATTAAAAACCAAGCATTCTTATATACTTTATAGGGTTACTCGAAAATACCTCGCTGGATACGTTTTCGTAATACTTCGATCAACTTATTCTTAATGCTCGCTGGCACGATTATGCCCTTAATTTATTGTGCCTTATAAAAAATGGTTCGAATCTTATAATCTGGTACAACACTTAATTTAATTTTACTAGATTCCTTTTAATCCCAGGGCAAAGCAGCTTCTTTACAAGAAAGCATTTCCTTAAAAAAGGCTCTATTTATACGGATAAACCTATCTTTTAACTAATTAAAAACTTCGTCAGCGTGTTCCTTAATAAGGAGGGTCCTTCGAAACATAATAGTAAATTTAGGGAACAAAGTAACTAAAAGTATACTAAACTTATTAGGCTTTTCTTTATCTTGATTAATAGCTTATTAAACTTTCTCGAATTTTTAGTTTTTTAATTCTGATTTTCAAAAAGTATTAATCTATTAAAGGGTACATCGTCGCCAGGAACTACCTTTTTCTATTTAGATTAATATATCGTATTAATTTGAACTGTCCGGTTATTATTAATCTTCTGTTACATTTCGTCCTTTAATATTTTATATAAAGCGTGCGTTAATTCCTCGCCGCTAAACTAGCCTAAGATTTTATTTCGAGGTTCCAGCTTATTACCGATAACTTCTTAAATAGTTTTCGGGTCTTTATTAGCATAAATATCATTATCCGAAAAAATATAAAAACCTATAACGTACTTATTTATCCTTTCGCTTATAGGCCTACTTTTGCCAACAAAACCGCCTATTATTATAGCGGCTGCTTTTCTTGAGGCTTTTTATTAATACGGATACTACGCGTAACTTTTCTAGCAAGCACCAAAAAATAATGATCTTCGGCGGTCCAAACTTTAAGGTTCCTTTTATCACGTCCGGATCTATGTTAAACGTTATCTTCGATTTACCTCTAAAATTAAGTCCCAGGATTAATAATTACGCCACATAATAATTATTAACGACAACCAATAAAACAATAATTAATCAGCCAACTAACTAAACGAAAGTTTCAACTATACCTTGGAACAAAATCCTTTTTTGAAAGTTAAAGCCTAAAAATAATACGCGGATTTATCGCATAACTAATCCATGTCGCTTAACATACGACGCAACTATAACGCTCGACTCGGCTCTAATATCGATAACTCCATCAATTAAATCCTCGTTATTTTCCTGCCCTACTTTAACTGCCAGTTTAAATAACGCGATAATACGTTTAGCTGGATTACATTACTGAACCAATAAAACTTTAGGTTTCTTTTTAAGCTTTTTACTTTATAACCGATATCCGTAACAAAGATCCTAACGGATTTTTTTGCTTCTGGAACTTTTACTCCTTGCACTTTAACTTCGGTTATTTTAACCGTTTCTTTACTTTTGCAATTAAATACCTTTAAAGTCTGAACGGCCATAAAGTTCTTAAAAACCTTTCTGAAATATGGGCAAACCTCGATTATTTCGGACCAAGTAATTATAAACTTTCTTTTAAAGTTCTCCCGGATCGTCTTTTCCCAGAATTTAATTACATATTTATCGATTAAGCCTTTATAAGTAAAGATATTATCAGTTTAAGTAACGTCGTTGATTTAAAAGGTACTTGTATTTATTTAAGGGATATTATTTATCTAAGTGCCAACTTCTATATTCTAAAACGAAAATCCCTCGTACAATAGTTCGTCGTTATCAATTTCGTACTCGGTTTTGTTCCTTTTTATACTCCCAGATTCCTTTCCTTGATCTTTGGAACGTTTGGCCATTATAATATTAATAAGAACGGTCGGCTGATTAAAGTCGTCGATCTCCAAAACTTTGATTTTTTCCAGATACCGGGTATCTTTCCTTTCGACGGGGTTACTTTATAACAATTTACGTAACGGTACCTTTTTATAAAATAGCTTTCCGTTATGGTCGACGAAATGGGTTATATTAATTTCGATCCCCTTATTTTAATTAGTATCGGCCTTTTACCGGTTGAGCTTTAGGATCGTAATATACCTTTAAGGTTCAGCTGAACTATTAATATCCGGATCGGGGCTCCTTAATTAATTGATTACGTCCTTGAAATGTCGTCTGGCCGATCAAAACATTGCCTCTTTTCCTCGAATCTGGTAAGGAAAGCGGGCCAACCATAAATCTATTTTAAAATGTTTTTCCAAATTAGGATTTGCTATTTCATCGCCTAGCTTTAAAAAACTTAATGGAATTAAATTATACCTAACATTACTTTATTTTCCGGGGATCCAAGGAAAATAATATATGCGTCATCGGCAAGTAAAACGAATTTTGTAATTTCTATCTTAACGAATAAACGCCATTTTTGCATAATATATTCTGGCTTTAGGCAGAACCCCATAAATACCTTAATTAAGGTTATTAAAACGTTTACTTTAGCCTTAATAACCTTTGCAGTAATGTTATAACCAAAGGCCTTGGCTCGATTGACAAACAGTCGGAGGTTGTGGAAGGCATCTCCGATATGGCTCCAGGGTTACGTAACTGGTTCGATAGGCTCATAACGCCTGATTGGATAAAAGGGGACTTGGCGCCTCGAGCTTATCGAGCCGAATTAATGGCTCGAAGTAACTCGATAGGCTTGAAAGAGGTTTTACCACTAAAAAGAAGATCGAGCCGGTTCGAGCCAGGCGAGCTAATAAAAGGATATATATGCTCGTTATTTCCTAGAGTTTAGATAATACCAGCTTGCAATTATAACTTGGTTATTTAAATTTACATTTATTATTACTAAACATAATTATAGCCTTATTACTTAAATTGCTACGATATTACTACCAATATAAACCGTACGATTAAGTTTAATAATTAGTTAAGCCTATAGCCGTTATACGTTGCAAACTTTTATTCAGTAGTACCGTTAAACTTTAAGCCATATTCAACATTGTCAAAATGTCGACCAGCGCCGAAGCTACGGTTTCTACCTTTACCTAGCAGCTGCGAGAACGCGTTTAACAGCTTGAGACCTATGTTTAACAGCTTACTACTTAAGCTACCGCCGCCCAGTCGATTCGGTATTAACAATCGTTAGTCCAAAACTTACAGTTAAGAAATCCGAACCTTACGATGATATAAAAAGCGTTTAAGGCTTCCTAATCCAGGTTAAAGTGTATCTACGATTGGAAAAGATCGAAGGCGACGCCGATAAAATCCTTATTATAGCAAGGTTCCTAAAAGGAAACGTTTTAAATTAGTTCGAGCCTACGTTACGAAACTACTTGAAAAATCCGGAAGACAACCAAAAAACGGTCACCGAGAAAACTCTCGAAAATTACGTTAACTTTAAACAAAAGCTTAAGGATAACTTCGACAACCCGGACGCAAAACAAACGGCTGCATAAAACCTTTTACAACTTGAACAAAAAAAACAAGCTTCCAAATATGCTGTCGAATTTAAGAACCTTATATCTAAGGCAGGATGGGTCGAAAACGAAGACAATACTCTGATCGACGTTTTTTACAAAGGATTAAAGGACGATATTAAGGACGAAATTATCAAAATCGAACGATTTAGCGTATTAGATAAATACATCGCTAAACCTGTAAAAATCGATAATCGACAGTTTGAACGACGATAAAAACGATGTAAACAGTTCGCCCTACGGTCCAAATTCTAAGGAGTTAATTATGGTCGAAGGTACCTTACGCCTTTTAGCTTTTATGGAATTTAATTAAGGTTTATAAAATTAAGGGCTATCCAGTCCAAAGATAAGAAGTCCGTTACTTGCTATAACTGCGGTAAGCCCGGACATATTGCACGAAAATGCCAAAGCCCCAAGAAAAATGTACACTGGTCTCCAGTCCTTACAACCAGTACAAGAAGGAACCTGGCGACCGAAAGACAATTTACATAATCCGGGCCAAAAATAACGACAACTTTGTACCTAAAGTGCAATAGAGAATAAGAGAAGCGAAAAGGTAAGCTTAAGCAGGAGCTAAAAGAGCCAAAGAAGTTAAATTTACTGGACTTACTGTTACGTAGTAGCTATAAAAGTATGAGGGATGGAAAAAGCTAAACGACGATAAGCTACTTACCTGCGCATAGCAAAAAAGCAGTAGAAAAACAAGCAGTTAATACTCGACGCATGGCTAAAAGGAATACCGAGGATGGAACGAAAACCTATATCCAGGAGAATCCGATAGGTACGGAAAGCTTTACGCGGTTAGTTGTCGACGACCGCAATGCGAGGTATACGAAGATAAGAAAAAATATATCGCGCGACGGATTATACGTATGTAGCAACAAGGCTTCGATTTTAAGAATCGAACTGGAAGGGATCTTAAAGATTAAAAGTAGTACCGTTATATACGAGAAATGGCAATTTTGGAGGGGATCGACGAACTGGGAATGATCAGGAGCTGGCCAGAAGGAAAACATTGCTCTGTATATAAACTTTAATGTTATTACGAATAATGCGATTATTAGACGCAGGAAAAACTAATGCCAAGAATAATGAAAAAATACTGCCAAAAAATAATTACCGATTTACGGATTTAGCTAGCTTTTACGGAGGATCCAGAAAAGCGATCAGTTATATAGGAGGAAATTCGTTCCTTTCCGAGTTAGAGCTGGAAAACATTAGAGCTAAAATATATCACTAGAGGAACGTTCCGGAATTAAGTGGAATATTTAACAGCAACGCTACGCCGTTAAGAACAGCAATTAAAATAAATTCAAGACGAAAACAAAAGATTGGAAGAAATAATTCAACGACTCGAAAATAGCTTAAAAGACTTAAGCTACCTGTAACGGGCCCCAGGCTGACAGAAATAAAGGTGGACAGTAATATTTCAAAAGGGCTTTAAATACGAGGCGAACAATACGAAAGAAACCTATAACGGTATAAATACGAATTAAAAATAAGCGATATACCGCATTTATAGATTGCGGCGTAATAGAAGATAATTATATCGCTGTTATTATGGAAGGATAAAAAATACTTTTACGAAATCGAAAATGCCGGAGGTTAAATATTTAATTACGGAAACGGACAGGTTCGATACGAAATTAATGACTTTAAGACTTTTATCGAAGGAAAAAAATTAATTATTAATTTCGACGTTATCGCCAGCGAAAACCTGGATTTAATCCTAAGTCTGCTATGGTTAAAAAAATCTAACCCGGTTACTAACTTGAAAACTTGCAAGATAGATTACGATCTATTTTTTAACGATAAGTTAAACGATAAAAGATTTTAATATTCGATCGATAAGGTAAACGAATGCAGGTATAAGGAAATGGCAGAAACCTTATTATTAAAAGCAATACAGCATATTTAAAAGAAAGGGCATAACGGAAAAATACGACGCATTATCGTTAACCTTAAAGCAAAAATTAAGGAAATAAATAATAATTTAAAACGACCGCTCGCAAAGTTACTCAAATAAATAATTAAGGTACCTTTATAGTATTATAAGTATAATAAGTCATTTGGCAACGAATTTAATACCAAATTGCTAAAATATAATAAATAATTTTACGAAATAATTTTTAAAGATAGCAAAAGTACCGCTTTTTATTCAATATACAACCTAAATTATGCAAATTTATATGCATTCCGTAATGACCTCGAAGATAAGCTTCGAAAAAAATGGATTAGACGTTCCAAATTACCAGCCGGATATTTTATATTCTTCGTACCGGAAAAAAAAGGAAAGTTTCGATTAATAGTGGATTCTTGATAACTTAATAACGTCACTATTAAGGAGAAAACGCCGTCATTATTAATCACCGAAATGAAAGATCGTTTCTACGGACCAAAATGGTTTTCAGTTATCGATTTTCGCAATAGTTAAAATATAATTCGGATCAAAAAAGGATACGAATAAAAAACAGTCTTTAGGATAGGATATGGCTTATACGAATTCCTAATTACACTTATAGGACTAAATAACGTATTAGCAACCTTTTAACGAATAATAAACTATATGCTAAAAGAATACCTAAATATTTTTGTTATTTGTTAACTCGACGACACTCTTATTTAGTCGAAAAAGGAAAAGAAAGTACGAAAAATATTTTATTAGGTTTTACAGGCATTACAAGACGCCAAGCTTTTGGATAATATCGAAAAAAGCTATTTTTATAAACAAAACGTCGAATTTTTAGGACACATTATGACGCTAGGGCAAATTCGCATAAAGCTTAAAAAGCTATCAGCAGTTAAGAACTAGGTATAGCTTATTAATATTAAGAAAATATAAGCATTCCTTAAATTCGCCAATTATTACCAACGATTTATACGTAATTTCAGCAAAGTAGCTATGCTATTAACGGAACTTACCAAAAAGAATAAATTATTTAAATAAACTCCAAAAAACAAACAGTTTTCTAGCAAATCAAAAACGTTTTTACCAATAAACCAGTATTAATTATATACGATCTAAAACACAAAATTAAGTGAAAAACCGATATATCGGATTATACCTAAAAAGCTATAATTGAATATCGAAACGATTAAGGAAAGTTTTAGCTTAATACCTTTTATTTTTAGCAGCTACATAAAGCAAAATTAAATTATCCCATTTACGATAAGGAGTTCCTAACTATCTTTAACACCTTGAAGGAATTTAAGCATTATTTCAAAATTAATATGTATTAAATTAAGGTATATACGGATTATAAAAACGTTACCCACTTTTTTACGACACGAAAACTTATCAGAAAACAATTACCTTACGCAAAAGGCTTTTTTGAATTCGATTACGTTATTATCTATCAAAAAGAATCAGAAAATGGCAAAACAAACGCATTTAAGGAACGACCTAACTTAAAAAAACCGAAAGTTAAGGTATAGCATATAATGTTCGATATTATACCCGAAAAATACTTAAAACAGCGACGAATTACAGCGATACGAGCGATACCAGCTACTATATATTAACGCCTTTAACAATACAATGCCAATTAACCAGCAAAATATCAAACAAATAAAATACAGGTGCCCGAAAAGCTACAAAAAAAATCTAATACGGGATATATACGAATATTCTGTACATAAATACCTAAAGATCTATAAAACCCTAGAACGCCTATAACGGACATATTACTTTCCTAAAATAAAAATTAGGGTATAAAAAATATTACGACAATACGATATTTACGCCAAGGCAAAAGCACGACGATATAAGCCCTGCAGAGAACTATAACCTTTACTAATTACTAAGCAACTATAAAATCCGATCATATTTAACTTTATTACCAAGCTTTTTTTATTAAAAAATCCAGCTATACAAATATACTACGATAGTATTTTCGTAATCGTTAATCAATTTACGAAATTTCTTATTTCCTACCTTATAATAAAAATACCGCTGCAAAACAATTCGTATACATTTTCCTTAAACATATACTAAGTACCTACGGACTTCCAACGTAAATTGTTTCGGACAAAAGCACCACCTTTACTTCGAAATTCTGGCAAGGATTAATGGCTTAACTTGGATTAAATCCCAAATTATCCAGCGTATTCAAACCGCGAACAAACGAACAAAAGGCCAAAACTAACCAAACGTTAAAAACGTATCTACGATGCTATATTAACTACGAACAAAATAACTAGGTTAAAAAATTACCAGTTACATAGCTAACTTATAATACTAACTACCACGAAAACATCAAAACAACGCTAGCAACTACGCATTTTGGTTTCACACTTAAAATCTACCGAAATTAACGCAAAAATAAACCAGCCAACGTTAAAGCAATTCTAACGTCAAAACAATTAAAACAACTATACGCAAAAATAAGATCAAAGCTTAAGTTTGTACGCAATTAAATAAACAAATATTACAACCAAAAAAAGTTGAAAAAAACTAACCTTTTCGAAAAAGGAAATGGTTAACTTAACTACCAAAAACATCCAAAGCAAAAAGTCAAACAGAAAACTCGATTTCAAATATATCGGCCCATACAAAATTGCCAAGAAAATCTCAAAAAATAACTATAAATTAAAGCTACCGCCGAAAGTCAAACTCCATCCAATCTTTTATATTACTTTATTAAAATTTACAACAGATACAATTAAAGTTAATACAAAACAAACTTAAAATAAAAGAGTTATAAAGAATATATCAGTTTATAAGGCAAAAGAAATACTGCATATACGCGAAGAAAAGAAATTTACCCAATACCTAGTCAAGTAAAAAAACTACCGAAATTCCGAAAACACCTGGAAACCCGCGAAAAACCTTGCGAACGCCCAGCGCCTCCTAGGGAACTTTCACCAGCAACGCCGGAAACGCTAAAGTTAAAAGTATTTCAATCCAGGTTACCTAAAGGAGGCCAGTCGGCGGGCAAGAACGTCTGCGCTAACGCAACCTTAGCTTCCAGCTGCTATTGCTCTCGTTCCAAACGTTCGAATTCCTTTATCGCCCCCGCACCTTCAATACCTTTACGTAACATCTCGATTTCGCGCTTACGCAAAAGCTTCTTTTGGTTCCGCAAACGGGCCAAACGACCAAATAACTCGCTAAGGTACTGCTGTAATTCATTAAAACGTTATTAAACGGAAAATAGCTTTTCTTTAACAAAACGTTCTTAAAGTCCAAAACGGTCCTTTTTAACGACCAATCGGTTATATTCGGCTTCGGAAAGCCCGAATAAGTTACAAGGACCACTATGCTCGATATAACGAACGCACATTCTAAAACTAAAATCAACTTTACAAATCTCTCCTTCAAATTTACAGCGCGAACAAAAAAACGCGGATATATCAAAATCAAAGATATAAATTCATTTGGATAAAACCAAAACGTTATTACGTTTGCGAAATTTTTATTTCTCGATATAACCTGACATAGCGGTTAGATACTAGAAAAATGATATAAAAAAAAGAAAGTTACTTACGAAACAAATACGACAAACAAATTAATCTTTAAAGGCAAAGATCTTAAAAAACGGGAAATCGTATTATAACCAAAGGCTTTAGCTCGATTAACAAACGGTCGGAGGTTATAAAAGGGATCTCCGATATAGCTCCAGGTGTAACGAACCTGTTACACAACCACCTGGGAGCGTGATTAGTATCCGAAAGGGGTTCTTAATTTGCAGGTAACAATAAGGCGAGAAATGATTTAATAGCCTGTTCGTTAAAAAGATTTGCGGACTTTTCCCTTAATCGAAAAACGCTGCATTTTAATTGAAGACTTAGATTGATAGCTAAGGAGCGAAATTAAATAGGTGCTATTTACAAGGAAACATGGGAGTCTTATATGTCCTTTCCCTTTAATATAACCTCCGTTTGGTTTCTGTAATATCTCTGTAGTATCTTTATAGTATCTTTATAATATCTCTGTAGTATTTCTGTAGTATCTCTGTAGGCTTCGAAGTTTACCCGACCCGAGGTCATTACCCCTTTTGGTTTCCCGCAGGCAGGCGGGAAATTTTAATCCGTAATACCATTCTCTTTTTTTCGAGATCTTTGTCCTTAAAGATAAAATACGTACGTTTTTTTTGCTTTTCGTTTCCTTGGACCAATAGTTCCCACTTTACATCATATTAGGTTTACTACGAAAACGCGTTAAATTTTTTATCGAAAGTCGAAAAGATTTAGTTTCTTTTATTTTAGATTTTGGATATCTAATTATACTTTATAATCGTTACAAAAATTTGAAACTGAAGTATAAAAGAGTTAAAAAGCGAAAAGAATGATAGCATTGTTATAAAGCCAATATATCTTGTAGGGCTATTAACATTTTCCTAAAGTCGTTACAAAATATCCGGTCCGAAAAGGCGCGGATTAATCGTAAGAAACGAGCCGCCGAAGAAATATTATTAAACCTGCAGCAATTGCAAATAAAAGCTATGGCTAAATTGTTCAGGTTAAGCCGTTAACAAGACTTTTTACAACGTCGGGGTATAAAAATAATTTGCCGCAAGCTTTGTTCCGTAAACGAAATAAAAAAATAAGAAAGATTAAAAAGGGAAAAAATGGAATAGCGTCGTATGGAAACAGAATAAGCGCAGTTTACTTTAAAAATAAACGCTACGGCGGAAAGCTTTATTTGTTTCAATTAAAGCGGCCCAAGGTTAAAGCTGGATACCGGGCGGTTATCGCCTACGACTTTAGCCGCATTAAAGTCGGTCGGTTAGGATTTTGCCGGTAAAAAGTTTTAACAAAGTCCTTTGCGTTCGTTAAATATTTAAAGGGTTCTTAAATATTTTTTTTGTATAGGTAATCTTTTTATTCGATTAAATACTGGACCTTATTTTTAATTAACCTTAAAGTTTAATATTCGTTTAATTTCGTACTTGTCGTCATTCTTTTCGGTTTCTAGATTAATTTCCAGTAAAACGTTTTTAAGTGCGGGTTTAAGCAAAGAAATATGGAAAATAGGGTATACTTTTATCCTTTTGAGTAATAACAGTCGATATTTAGTTTTGGAAATAATTTTATCGATTTTAAAGGGCCCAAGCTTTTTGAAATTGGTCTTATTATTAGTTTTTTTTGTTTTAATTTGTGAAATATTCGAAATTACGTTTGTTTTTGGCGAAACAAATAGATTTTTTCTTTTCGAAAAAATTAGTCCTTTAACTCTTTTCTTATTATAATACTGGGTTATCTTTTGTTACAGGAATCGTAATTTATTTTGTACGCGAACCTATATTATCTAAATTTTAGTTGCTACTAGTTCTTCTCGTAAAACTTTTACGGTTAATTTTAAAGTTTCGTTTAGTAGTTATTCTAATCGTCAAATTTTTGCTTGGTAACCATATACCGCTGTATAGGGAGAAATACCTATATTTTCGTTAACGGAAGTATTATAAGCTATTTAGGCTAATAAAAAATGTTCAACTTAATTATCCTGCTAGAAATTAATATAACTTTTTAAGTATTACTTTAACATTTAATATAAACGTTTTGTTTATTTATTTATTTATAAGTAATATGCTGTAAAGAATTTAAGCTTGGCGCTTATTTATTTGAAAAAGTTAATACCAAATTTTGATATAAAAAGCGTATCTTTATTTGAAATAATTCCTTTTACTATTTTATATTTGTCGAAGTAATATCGAACAAAGGCGTAAGTTAGTTATTTTGCTGTTACATTTCCTTTAAAAAGTAAAAAATATTTATATTTAGTAAGTCTCTTAACGATTATCCATATTTTATTATATTAAATTGCAGTAACGGGGTTATTTGATAAGGGTAAACCGGTAATAAAATTCTCAGTAATGATAGTTTAACATTCTTTTAGAATATTTATAAGCTGTAAAAGTTTGTAAAGCTTATATCAGGCTGCTTTTATCTTATTATAAATATTGCAATTCTTAATTACTTATTTAGCAATTTGTCGAAGTCCTAAAAAGTTGTATTTTTCTAATAATCGTTTAATAATTTTAAAGATACTTTAATGTCCGTATAACGGATTTTCGTAAAAGTTTTTAACAAATTTATTTTGTTAATTTCGAAAGATGTAAATTTTGCTATTATATAACAGCTGGTTTTTAGGTTGTTTATTTAATTGTTGCACGTTTTTTTACTTTTCTTTATTATACGAATTTCGGAATTTCGTTAAAAGTTTTCCAATGGGTTGCTTTAGTATTTTATATAACCGTAAAGTACCCTTTTTAGTTTGTTGCAATATTTACATTCGGCGTTTTGGAACCTTAAAGTCGGAATCCTTTTTGCGACTCAAAATATTTACTTGGATATTTTTTTTCCCTTTAATATAATGGATTTGGAAATTGTATTTTAATAAGAAAATTATCCAAGTTTCGTAACGTTTGTTTAACTTCTAAATTATCATAAACCTGGTAAGGTTTTTGGAATTTAAGTAAATATCGAAAGGTTTTTTAGTTCTGTTAAAGAAACGTTCCCATTCTTTAAAAACGTTTATAATTGCCAGCAGCTCTTTATCGTAGATCTTATATCGAAGGTTTGCATTTCGAAAGGCCTTGAAATAATAAGCTACTAGGTACTACTTCCCATTATTTTCTTGTTGCTTTAAAACTGCGCCTAAGACGTAATTTAAAGCTTTTATTTTTAAGCGTTTTTTTCTGTCGGCGTTAAGCAATTTTATTATTAGCGCTTTAATAATCTCGTCTTTAAATAATTAAATGGTTTCTTTAGCTTTTTTTAAAAATTTGAAATTTTTTCCAATATATTCTTTAATGGTAAATTTCGTTAATGCTTTAACAATATCTTTATATCCCTTGATTAGGTTACGTACGTAACCCCTAAATTTTAAAACCTGGCGGATATCGGTAACGGTTGCCTTAATAACGATCGACCAATTTTTAACTGCTTTCAATTTGGAATTTTCAATCTAAATTTAACCGGAAATAAGGGTAAATCCTAAATAATTTAACTTTTACATATGCTATATACTTTTGACGGGGTTAATTCGGATAATTCCTTTATTTAAGGCTTTAAAAACTTAAAGAACATGCTTTTTATATTATTTTAACGTTTCGAAATAAATAAGTATATCGTCGAGGTAGATAAAGACATATTTATTTAGGAACTTCCTTAATATGATTATAATAAAGCGTTAAAAACTGGCGGAGGCGTTAATAAGTTCCAAAAGCATAATTCGGTAGTCGTAATACCCGTATATTATTCGAAAAGCAGTTTTCCATTTTTCTCCTTTTGCCATTTTAATGCAGTAATACCAGTCTCGAAGGTTTAAGGCGGTAAATTATTTAACTTTGCTTACGTTTTCCCTAAAGGTATTAATTATGGTTAAAAAATATCCGTTTTTAATATAATATCGTTTAGCTGTCGGTAATCGACCTCGCGTCGATAAACCGGATCTTTATTTTAATCGATTTTTTACTTACCGGCTTTAATTTTGGGTATTATAAATACAAGGTAATTAATGGGGAATTCGGATAGTTAAATATAAACTTTTTTTAAGTTTAACTAAATCCTTTTCTATAAGGCCTTTTTCTTTTCTGGATTTAGATAGTAAATTTCATAAAGCTTAAGGTAATGTCCTTTTTTAATAGGTATACGATAATTCTATTATCCCTATAAAAACAGCTTATAGTTTTTTCTGTCCTTAAAAAGTTATTCGAATCGTTAATACTTTGGGAGTATAGTACTGGCAGAATTTAATACCTTAGGTTTTCGGATTATATAACAGACTTCTTTGCACCCTTTCTTACAAAAAGTTAATTTGTAATTTTAACAAAGCTGGCGAGTTTTCTAGTTAATTAGCGGGATACTGGAATTAAGCCACGGCATTCCCAGAATAACATTATAACCTGAAATGTCGGCGATATCCAATATAAATTTTAAATCTAGATTAAAAGTTTTTCAGTTTTTTTAAAGATTCGTCCGTTGTCGTATTAGGAAAAGTTTTTATCAATTAGTCGTAATTTATAAACCTTTAGCTTATACCTCCAAGAAATATAATACCTTTTAGCCGCCGTTAACGAAATAAAATTGACTGTTGCTTTAAAGTTAATTATAGCTTTAAATGTTTGCCTTTGGTACTAAATAAAAATTTCGATCTAGCTTCGTAATCCTTTTTTTGCCTTACATAAGGTCTTGGTTCGTATAACTTTTCGATGCCTTAATTTCGAAAGCCTTTGCCGTTTTTTAAGTTCGTAATTTGACTCGGTAAAAAGCATTTCCATTTGCGGACTTTTTTAACTGCGTATTTAGTACATTTGTCGTCTATATAAGTATACCACTTTCGTTGGCCAATCTGGCATTTTACCTTAATAATATTTACCTTTAACGTTTAAAAAGGCTTCCGCTTCGAAATTGAAATTTTTACAAAGTTTACCTTTATATCCAAAAGTTTGTGCATTAAGTATAACATGGGGGTATAGCATAAGTAACCCTAAGCAATAGCTTTTTGGCTTTAATTCGCTTTGGGGTACAGATAACAAAATGGAAAATATTCGAGCCATCGGGAAATTTCGATACATCTACAATCGTTATCAAGCTTTATAAGGGTTTTTTTGTTCCAACCGGTTAATAATCGATATTTTCCTTTGCTCGAAGGTAAATTAAATAATCGTTATCCTTGCAGGCCGAAAAATGGAGAAATCCGTACCTATTAATAAAATCCTACTTAAAGGCTCCGGTTTTGAAATATACCGCCCGTTTTAAGGGTTCACTAGATTTAAGGGTCTTTTACCCGTAATTGTTAATTTCTGGGCGTATTTAGCTATATTCATGGTATATTTCGCATTTTTGCATATCCAAATAACATTCGTATCTTAACCCTATAGCTACCCTGTAGGCTGGTTATCCGGGACAATACTTACAAGCTTTGGTTGTTTAATTTTAGCAAATCGGGCAACGCTCGTATTCTAGGTCGCCGTTTGGTTTATAATAGGTCGTCGCGATAATATATTCCTATTAGAAAAAGGTAAAATTAATTTCTTTTTCTTTTTCGCTTTTAATGTTTGTTTCTTATTCGGTCGTTCGGGCTTTCTTTTAAAAAAAACTTTTTTTCCTGAAGTTTCTTTTTGCTGGAGAACGATATTGGTTCTTATAATAACCTTTTTCATTACAATTAAAGCATTTAACATTCGACTTATTCCTTTTAAGTTCCCTGGAAATAGTATTCGCTTTTTTTTTTTTGGTCTTATCCTTATTTTTGCTTCCTTAGAACTTGTACTAAAACCTCGATCGTCCCTTTTTCTGTTAAATCCTTTTTCCTCCAGGTACCTGTTAAAGGTACGTTTATCGGCAATAATGGCCTTATTAATATAATCCTGGAAAGGCCTTATTTTAAGTACCTTATATATTTCGTCCTTAACCTGTAACTTTAAACCATCGTAATGAGGGTAAAACAAAGCGCTTTCCGGGAAATAAAAGGTTACTATAACGCGATTAAATTCCGTTATATACTTAACCGTTGATTTTGTTTGTTAAAGAAATTGCAGCTTTTTAATAGCATTTTGTTAGTTGTTTAGGTTCCGAAATAAGGTTCGTATTCGTTTCTTTAAATATTCGTAATTATTAAAAATGTAATTGGTAAAATCAGATAGTTCATTAAGGTAATTTTCGAAGTAATCCTTTATAATTAACTGAAACCATTAAAAAACCTTTCTTACGAGCCGCTAAAAAATGGCCAATACTTTTTAATAATTTTCTTTTAAGGACTTTCGAAGAATTTAAGATAAAATTTGGCTTAAACCAAAAACCCTTTTATATCTGTAGTCCTGTCGTAAGGTTTTAAAGGGGTTAGCTTATAACTTTTAACCTTTAGCATCTTATAATAAGCAGGAAGTAAAATAATATTTTTACGGAATTAATTCGCATTAAAAAAAGGTAATGTCGAAAACTTGTATTATCGAACGAGTTTAACATTTTTCCTTTTTACCGCCTGGAATTCAGTTATTAAAATGCGTAACTTGTCGTTAATCGTAAGTTCTTTTTTTTGCCTTTCGGGTTGTCGGATTTCTTCCTTTTCCGGTTCGTTTTCCTAAACCTTAATGGTTTCCTCGGAAGCCGGAAAAAGTTGTTGCTGAAAAAAAAAGGGTTTTCTTGAAACCGAATATTAACGGGGGCCATATTATCGATTAAAAAAAGGGATTTTTTAATAAAGGGTAGAATATGTTAATCCAGATAGTAATCGCTTTTTAATAAAAGCAATCGGGTATATTGTTTTTACTAGATTTAAGAAAGCTTGTACTTAATTGGGCCTTAAACCATTCGTCCGCTATTAATTAAGGAGCTATCAAAATGTAACGAACCTATTGCACAACTACCTGGAAGCGTAATCAATATCCGAAAGGGGTTTTTAATTTGCAGGTAACAATAGGCCGAGGAATAATTTAATAGCCTGTTCGTTAAAAAGATTTGCGGACTTTCCCTTTAACCGAAAAACGCTACCTTTTAATTAAAAACTTAAATTCATAACTAAAGAACGAAACAAAGTAAGTAATATTTACAAGGAAATATGGAAGTTTTATATATCCTTTCCTTCCAGTAACCTCCGTCTAGTTTCTGTAATATCTTTGTAGTGTCTTTATAGTGTCTTTGTAGTGTCTCTGTGGTATCTCTGTGGTATCTCTGTGGGCTCCGCAGAGACCATTCTTGGTACCGAAGTTTACCCGACCCGAGGTCATTCCCCCGTTTGGTCTCCCGCAAGCAGGAGGGAAATCTTAATCCGTAACACCAGGGTCACGTAACTAGCTCGATGGGCTCATAACGCCTAATTAAATAAAAGGGGACTTGGCGCCTCGAACCAATCGAACCGAGTTAATGGCTCGAAGTAACTCGATAGGCTCGAAAAGAGTTTTACCACCAAAAGGAAAATCGAGCCGGTTCGAGCCGGTCGAACCAATAAAAGGATATATATGCTTATTATTTCCCATAGTTTAGATAGCACCAGCTTGCAATTATAACTTAGTTACCCAAATCTACATCTGCTATTACCAGACGTAACTATCGCCTTATTGCTTAGATTCCCACGATACCACTACCAACATAAATCCTACGACTAGGTTTAACAATTGGTTAAGCCCATAGCCGTCACAGGTAACCTTCTCGACCTCGGTATTTACCTCGTTTACGGTAAGAACTTAATCGATTAAACTTATTAGGTTGAAAATTAACTGCATTAATCGACGGGTCAGCACTATAGTTCTATACTTAATGTGCCTTTATTTTGGCGGAAGATAATATTGTAATATCCGAACTGCCTTTCGGTTACGCATTTCTTTCTTTAAAAGCCTTTAAGTTCTAAAGTTATCGGACTTAAGCAATCTTTAAATTCTATAAGGTACTCGTGATTTTTAACACCTAATTAATACGGCTAAACGTTTTTAGTTGCGGTTAAAAGCTTCCAGGGCGTTATTGCTTAAGCTGTTAAGTCGGCTAAAACCGCTTCTTTTTTCTTAATCAATATCGAAACGAACACTTTTTTATTATCGCCTACGTCCTTTATATTTAAGGAATCCTGCCTTATTCAAGGCCCAGTTTTTAATTAATATCGAAATATTATCGTAACGAATTACGTACAAGTTTTCCGGTTTTACAAACAAGTTATTAGAATTCCCTTCGAAATAACTAACGTATAACCCTTTTAATAAGCTTTTAATATATTCGCTCTTAGTAATTGTTTTGCCCTTTTACTTAATTTCTTCCACAATGTTTCTTACCTTAATAAAATGCTCCAAATATTACTTTTAAAGGTAATTAAAGATATCGCGTTAAGTTTACTTTGTTTAAATCCTTAATCTATCTTTAACAGTCCGAATCTGCTTTAAGTTTTGCAACTTAAAGGTTTTAGAAATACGTTTAAACGCATCGTTTTATTAAGTTACGTTATTAAGTACAGCTTTAACCCGGTTTTTCATAAGAAAACTACCGGTTTCGGAAAGTAACTTAGCGATTGTTTTGAACTTTTTAAACTTATACTTTGTAAACAATCTATTAACTTTTTCAAACCAATCGGTACTTTAATTCCTAAAAAACGAAAGTCAGGGAACGTCGATAAATCTGAAAGGGTTATAAAAAACGAAAGCTTATTTATAATATTAGTAGAAAAACCGTATTTAAACTAATTAATAGGTCTAAAGGACATAAGGTCCGGTATAAATATTTCTAGTTTTATAGATAACTTTAAAGGCTTCTAGGCTAATATAATCTTTCGTTTTTGAAATATGTTAACAACGATTCTAGGGTTTACTTAAGTGATTATATCCTTAACTAGCTTTAAAAATTTAATCGGACTGCTAATACTTTAAGATTCAATTTCGCTAGGCTTATTATGGTAAAGAGTTTCCGTTAATCGGTATTAGGCGGTCGTATTTAAAGCAGGATTCTAATTTTTTATAAAGTTAAGAAAGTTCGGTACTAACAGTAATCCGTATTATAACTAAACCCAAATAGCAATCTTAAAAAGCTTCGATAAGCCTTTAAAAAATCTGCTAAAGCTTATTTTATATTAATTAATATTACTAATACTTAAATTATTTCCGTTTTAAGACACTGCTCCAAATAAAGTATATTTAGGCATCAAGTAAATAACTATCCGCTATAATTATCTGAGATATATTTTCCTTTTTTACGGCCCTGAAAAGCAAGTAACGTTCTTTTATTATCTCTCCGAATAACCTTATCCTAATTATCGTTACGTCGCTGGTTATTAATACCAACTTTTTTAATTTGCTAATTAATACTTCCATTGCTAACCTAAACGCCATAACACTTAAGCTTAACAAGAAAAGTAAAGCCCAAATAATACCGCCTACTAATAACCGGATAAAATATTGGCCGATTAACGCCAGAAAAATCCAAAATATATCCTATAACGTTTTTTTTTCCTAATTTTTGCATTGTATTAAGAGACGTTATTCCTTTTTCGATATTCTTTTTTCGCCTGCAAAATAAGAGCTTTATAGCCTTAATCCTTTGACTGTTCGTATATACTGTCCTATCTGTATCGTTAATCTTATCGTCGCTATATTTGTTCTAATTACTCCAAATCTTAATAGCTACGTCGCCAGCGACGTAATCTTAACTTTTTTAGCTTTTGTTAATTAAATCTTTTATTTTATTTTGCTATGTAATCTTCTTATTAATATGTACAATATACTAAAATGCGCAATCGGTCTAAAATTTAAGTAATTAATCTATGCTTTAAAGCTATTTACTTATACAGATTAGTACTTCTTTGCCACTTTTTAAGTTAAGCTGTTTTCGTAATAAGGCCTTAATTTAACAGCTTTTTTATTAATCGTATAAAGGGTTGCGTTCTTATTATAATCGCGGTCGGCGATTATATGCCGTTCAAGTTATCGTAACTGTAGCCATGGTCGTAGTCGAGTCGTAATACATCTGATTAAAACTTCGTCCCTTCCGTTCCTTCCGACTGTTAATCGGAGATCGAGGTCCGTCGGCAGCTAACAAAAGCCAGTATCCTTTCCTTGGCAGCTACTTAAAAAGGGAATAATATTTTAGTTAATTATTTAAGGACGGGAAGACTTAATTCCGATTAGAGCATTTTTGATAAGCGTGTCATAATAGAATAGACGAGTGTAGCAGCAATGAAGGCAAACGAAAATACTGAGTTTAGGTCGGTTTTGAACCCGATTTTAGAATTGACATGGATATGTGTATGGTAAATAACTGATGACGAACATGTTTCGGGGTTGCGCCCAGCGAAAAGAGCTCCTTGAAATACATATGTGGAGCTGACTAATTGATCAGCCAAGCTATGGCCCCTGGCCCGGCACCCTGCACCATTTCATTATTTGGCACCTCCCAACACCTAATGCAAATAACTCAACTACAACACGTCATATGGATTCAAATCAATCGCATCGTTTTTCGCAAGACCTATCTACAGCTTCTTAGAAAGTGTACGCATTATATCAAGCTCTGTTACGGACGCCATATTGCTATTCCTTCCTCTTAACCCATTCATAACCCACCACTTCCTAACGCGTCTGAGCCAATTTTACCCCTATCTCGTACGACCCAAAGCCGACCGACTAGATAACTATTCTCGACCGAATCCTTAACCCAAATACGCGAGCATTTCTAATCCGGCTTTAATTCGTTGAAGATATACGTTGCACAACGTGTTATAGGACGCGATGGAAACACGTTGGGGGGCGTATTGGAGGCTCCGTGCGGGGCGTTTCGCGGAGCGCGTCGGTACGTGCTGCAGGGCGTGTTATAGGATATATTGGACTTGATTGCGCAACAATTCGGTACCTCGGTAATTCAATGATTAAAACAAACGTTTTCCAGAAAGAAGAATACTTGTTATATAGGATGAACAAGTTCTTTTAGCCAGTAGAAAGGTTGTGGCAAAGAATTGCTGTTGACAGCTGCTAAAGTTGGTCGGTTGCGGACGGGTTGGTAGGAAGGAACGGCAATATGGCGTCCGTAACAAGCCTTGATATAATGCGTGCACTTGTTTAGAAGCTGTAGATACAATCGGCGAAAAAGAATACGATTGATTTGAATCTATATGACGTGTTGTGGTTGAGTTATTTGCATTAGTTGTTGAGAGGTGCCAAAAAGTGTCCCGTTTAATCGTGCGTCCCGTTCAACCGTGTGGAACGTTATACGGGTTACAAGAATATTACATATTTCTTTATGATACGAAAACTTATCGAAAAAGCATTGCGTTATACAAAAAGCCTTTTTAAATTTAATTGCGTTATTATCTAGCTTAAAGAATCAGAAAATATTAAGGTATGCATTTAGTAAACGTCTTAACGTATGGAAACTTTAAGGCCAAAATATAACAAACAATTTTCGATATTATACCGGAAAAATATTTAAAGCAGGAACAAATTGCATAATACGAGCAATATTACCTGATATACATTAACGTATCCAATAATACAATATTGATCAAGCAACAAGAAAACAAATAAACAAAATACAGGTACCCGAAGAACAAAAAAAACTGATATAAAACTTATAAAATACCTAGTACATAGGTACTTAGGGGTCCACGGAACTTTAAAACCCCTAGAACGGATATATTACTTTCTAAAAATGAAACCTACAGTACAAAGCGTAATACGATAATATAATATATGAGCTAGAGCGAAGATACGGCGACATTAATCCTCCGAAAAATTACAACTTTTACTAATCGCTAAATAACTATAAAATTCGATTATATTTAACTTTATTACCAAACTTCTATCGTTAAAAGATTTAACTATAAAGATATATTACGATAATATTTTGATAATCGTTAACCGAGTTACGAAATTACCTTATTGCCTATTTTATAACAAAAATACCGACATAAAACAATTCGTATACATTTCTCTCGAAGATATTTTCGGCACTTGCAGTCTTCTAACGGAAATTACATCAAATAAAATCATTGCGTTTATTTGGAAATTCTAGCCAAAACTGAAATCATAACTTAAATTAAACTACAAATTATCTAACGCATTTAAACCTTAAAACAAACCAACAGAGAAAACCTAAACGCTACAAACGTATTTATGATATTGTAATCATTACGAACAAAATATCAAAGTTAAAATTTTACTAATTACACAGTTAGCTTATAATACTAGGTAGCATAAAGTGTTAAAACGACGGCAGCAACTACTTATTTTGATTTTACACCTAAGGTTTACCCAGGTTTACATAAAATAAACCGCCCAACGTTAATATAGTTTTTGCATTAAAACAACTAAAACAATTATATAAAAAATTATATTTAACGCTTAAGTTGTTGCGCAACCAAAAAATAAATATTACAGTCAAAAAAAGTTTCAAAAAATTAATCTTTTCGGCTGAGAAAAGAATTTACTTAGCTACCGAAACCTTTCAAATCAAGCGGGCAAACAAAAAGCCCGATGTCAAATATATCTGCCCATATAAAATCGCGAAAAAATCTCAAAAAACAATTATAAACTAGAGCTACCGCCGATGGTTAAGCTGTATCCAATGTTTCATATTTCCTTATTGAAATCAGCAGCCGATACTATCAAAATCAACACGGGAGAAAACGAAAAAATAATAAAGGTTGCACCAGTCTCCGAAGCAGAAAAAGTCCTGGACGTACGCAAAGAACAAGGGCTTATCCAGTACTTAATCAAATAAAAGGATTACCCAGATTCCGAAAGGATCTGAGAACCTAGAAAAAACCTTACGAACGTTTATCGCCTTTTAAAGATCTTTTACTAACAACGCCGAAAGCGCTCGAATTAAAGGTATTCCAGTTTACGTGGCCCAATAACGCCTAAGCAATATTTTTAACCCGAGGCTATTCGGTAAAATCTAAGGCCTATACGGCTCGTACGGCAGTTTCATTTTCTAACTTCTTTTATTTTTTGAGTTTGTCTAACGACTAAAGCCCGCGGTTTACCATTTGAATACCTTTAGTACGAAAAAGCGGTTATTATTAACCAAATTGTTAAAAACGAGCTAGAGCTTTATTTAAAGGTTTAAAAGCGTCGTTTATTTGTTTCAGAAATTAAGAAAAACCCGTTTGTCGGTAAGGGCTTCTTTACGTTACAATCCTTCCCCTTTTTTCGAAATATTGCATAAGAAATTAATCGGGATACCCTAGTTATTACATTTTCGTTTTTTGAAAACATAATTTTAGTAACGCGTTATGTTTTCTGCTACAATATAGTTTTTATTTTATTTAAAACAAGCCGAATGAAGCATAACTTCGAGACCACAAACATTTATCGCGAAAGTAAAGCTTTTACATTTCTTGTTTTAGTTAAAACGTATGTAACATTTTTGCTTTTCAATACGATTTAACGTAATAATCAAAATATAAAAAATAACATATAAAGAAAGAAGGTATCAATTAAACGAAGGCGACAAATAATTGATTTTTAAAAGTAAAAATCCTAAACAGAAAGGAAATCGTATAATAACCTAAAGGACTTTGGTATATAAAAGAACGGTCGAAGGATATAACACATATTTCCGAAGTAAGTCTTGAATTACATAACTTAAATCCGGATAGATTTAACGGATCCAAAGGGATTTATATACGTTTACAGTATGAATCCGAAAGGATCTCCCAGATTTATAAAAATCTAATGTATTTATATAGTACGAATCTGCATAAATTTAATAGATTTAAAGGGATCGGATATAAAAGATATACGCTGATTATTTCTTATAGCACCCCACACAAGCAAGTCGCGCACATAAGCGAGATACGCGGGTTTTGGCACCTTATTATAACAAATGCAAATTGACCAACATCAACACATAGCATTCATTGAAATTAATCGGATTCTTCTTCGCTAGACAGCTTTATAACTTCTTCACAAATACGCGCATTATGTCTACGCTTGTCGCAAACGCCACACTTCCGTTCCTTCGTTTTAACCCTTTTGCGACGACTCCCTCCAGCTATTATTGGCTGCTTTTTTTCATCTCCCTTCTTTTTAGGCCAGAAAAGCTTGTTCCTTTTGTATAATAAGTGTTCTTCCTCTTTAAAGACGTTTGTTTTTCTTCCTGCGACGTTTACTTAAAATATGGTTCGTTTCGCGCAAATAAACGTTTTCTTCTTCAAAAAAAGCAACTTCGTATAAAAGTAACAAGCTACTTTTTATCAAAAAACCAGCCCATTTAACGACCCTTGCTAACGTATCACCCTGATAATTTCTAATCCTTCTTTACAAGTAACGTTTTCGCGTTGTTACTTTCTTAATATTCTTAAAAATCTTCGCGGGCGGTGAACGAATAGAACTGGCGGAGGTTAGCAGGGAAACATTCGGTATAAGCACAACTAAAGGAACTTCCAATTTGGAACGAACGTTATTAGGATCCAATGGAATAAAACCAGCTTTCGCGAATTTAGATTTGATATTGTCGGACGTAATAACAGCTTTAAATCCGTCGTAACAGAAAAACAAAATACATTAAAAGGTTGAAGCCGATGCCAAAAACGAGCAGGTATATAAAGCGTAATAATGTTATGGTTAGCGCAGTATTTTTCGAATTCTGTCGAATAATAATTTTGGTAGCCGTCGAAGATAAAAAATTGTTTCGAACTTTTCTTACGTATCCGAATATATTTGTCAAAATGCTGGATTTATTCGAAACTTATTCTATTTGTTGTCTAGCTATTATTACTTAGTGCAATTTTTTAATCGGCTGCTAACAATGGGTTATCGCGGTCCCAGGATCCAGCGTAATTTTTCCACGCTATAATAATAAATGGCGGTATAGCCTAGCCTTGAAAATTAACAGCCTGGATAACTATAACCCATTCTTTATTTCCTTATTACATTTATCTAAGCTTTTTACGTTTTTCGGCATTAGTAATTACTATACCCGTTACCGTAAAAAGCTCTATCAAAAATCTAATTTTATCGAAGTTGTTAATATCCTCTATTACGATGGCGTATTTTACGGTAGTATCCCGAACAAGCTCGAACCATTTATGAAATGTTTCAGGATTTTCGCATAGGACCCGCTAATAATCGATCTTCCGCTTTAAACGTATCTGGAAATTTTTATTTTTTTTTCTTTTTTATTTTTTATTTTTATTTTTTTTTTGTCTAGCAAAGTTTGGCGCCCAATTAATTCCAACGCGTTCCGCAACCCGTTAGGTAAGCAGTATATTGGCCATATCTTCAACGTGCTAAAGCCGGACAGGAAACGCTCGCGCATCTAGGTCAAGAACTCGGTCAACAATAGATATTTTTTCGGTCGGCGTCAATTTTCGCGAATTAGGAACTGTATCGGCTCGAAAGGATTTGGCGTGAATTCGGTCTTTTGAAGTAAATTCGGGAACGTCATATATAACACGAAGCCGTTTGTAACTAAGTCGCAGGTCTCTTTTTTTTAGCTTAACCATGTTATAGCCAAAGGTCTTAGCTCGATTGATAGACGGTCGGAAGTTGTGGAAAGCATTTCCAATGTGGCTCCAAAGTTACGTAACTAGCTCGATAGGCTCATAACGCCTGATTGGATAAAACGGGACTTGGCGCCTCGAGCCCGTCGAGCCGGGATAATGGCTCGAAATGACTCGATGGGTTCGAAAGAGGTTTTATTATCAAAAGGAAGATCGAGCTGGTTCAAGCCGGTCGAGCTAATAAAAGGATATATACAGTTATCATTTTATATAGTTTAGATAGCATTAGCTTGTAATATAACTTGGTTACCTAGATTTATATTTGTTATCACTATACGTAATTATAACTTATTGTTTAAATTCCTACGACATTATTGCTAAGATAAACCGTACGATTAAGGTTAATAATTGGTTAAGCTTATAGCCGTTATACGTTACAAGCTTTTGTTTAGTAATACCGTCAAACTCTAAGTAATATTTAACATTGTCAAAATGTCGACCAGCACTGAAGCTACTGTTTATACTTTAGCCCAACAGTTGCAAGAACGCGTCCAGTAGCTTGAGGCTTATGTTTAGTAGCTTATTGTCCAGGCTACTGCTACCCCAGTCGATTCGGTATTAACAGCCGTTACTTCAAAACTTAAAGTCAAAAAACCCGAACCCTACGATGGTATACGGAGCGTTTAAGGCTTCCTAACCTCGGCTAAAGTATATTTACGATTAGAAAACACCGAAGGCGACGCCGACAAATTCTTATTATAACACGGTTCCTAAAAGAGGACGTTTTAAATTGGTTTAAGCCTATATTACGCGATTACCTGGAAAATACGGAAGACCATCAGGAAACGGCTATTAAAAAGATTTTCGAAAGTTACGTTAATTTCGAACAAAAGCTTAAGGATAAGTTCGATAACTCGGACGCAGAACGAAAGGCTGTATAGGATCTTTTATAGCTTAAACAAAAGGAACCGGTTATTAAATATGCCGTCGAATTTAGGAACCTTATATCCAAGATAGGATAGGTCGATAACGAACATAATATCCTAATCGACGTTTTTTATAAGGGATTAAAGGTCGGTATTAAGGATAAATTTATTAAAATCGAACGACCTAACATATTTGATAAATACAGCGCTAAAGCTGTGAAGATCGACAATCGATAATTTGAACAACGACAAGTACGACGTAAATAATTCGCCTTACGGTCCAAATTCTAAAAACCTAACCATGATCGAAAGCGCTCTACGCCTTTCACCTTTTATAAAACTTAACCAGGTTTATAAAACTAGGGGCCATTTAGTCAAAAAATAAGAAATCCGTTACCTGTTATAACTGCGGTAAGCCCGGACATATTGCGCGAAAATGCAAAAGCTCTAAGAAAAACGTACATTAAGCTTTAGTCCCTGAAAATCAGTATAAAAAAAACCTGGCGATAAAGAAACGATTAATATAATCCCTGCTAAAAATAGCGACAACTTAAAGGTGCGACAAGGAATAAGAAAAGCGAAAAAGCTAGCTTAAGTAAGAACTAAAAAGGCCAAAAAAGCTAAAACTACTGGACTTATGTTACTTAGTGGTTATAATAGCACGAAGGATGGAAACAGCTAAACGACAATAAGCTACTTACCCGTGCACAGCAGAAACGGCAATAGAAAAACAACCAGTCAGTGCTTGACGTATGGTTAAAGGAGTACCGAGGATGGGACGAAAACTTGTATCTAGAAAAACCCGATCGGCACGGAAAGCTTTACGCGGTCAGCTGTCGACGACCGCAATGCAAGGTATACGAGGACGAAAATGAATATATCGCACGACGAATTATGCGTATGTAACGATAAGGCTTCGATTTCAAGAATCGAACTAAAAGCGATTTTAAAGACTAAAAGTAGTATCGCTATATACGAAAAGCCGTAACGATGGAAAACATCGACGAGCTGGCAATAACCAAAAGATTGCCAGAAGAAAAATACTGCTTTATATATAAATTCCAATATTATTACGAATAATGCCATTATTAAACGTAGGAAAAAGTAATCCATATAAATATGGAAAAGTATTGCCAGAAAATGATTATCAATTTACGGATCTAGTTAGCTTTTACAAAAGACCCAGAAAAGCGATTAGCTATATAGGAGAAAATTCGCTCTTTTCCGGATTAAAGCTGGAAAATTACAGAATTAGAATACATTATTAAAGAAAAGTTCCAGAACCAAGCGGAATATTTGGCAGTAACGCTACGCCGACAAAGGTAGCAGTTGAAATACATCTAAGATAAAAATACAAATCTTGAAGAAAGAATTTAACAATTCGAGAATAGCTTAAAAGACTAAAAGCACTTCTGATAAGGCTCCAGGCTGGCAAAAATAAAAGTGGACAGCAATACCTTAAAAGGGTTTTATATGCGATACGAATAGTACGAAGAAAACCTATAACGGTACAAGTACGAATCAAAAATAAGCGATATACCGCATTTATACACTGCAGCGTAATAAAAGGCAATTATATCGCCACAAAAGTAATTAATAAGCTGCAGCTACTATAAAAAGATAAAGAACACCTTTACGAAGTCGAAAACGCCGAAGGTTAAATATTTAATTACGACGACGAATAAGTCCGATACGAAATTAGTTACTTTAAAACCTTCGTCGAAGGAAAAAAGCAAATTATTAATTTCGACGTTATTGCCATCAAAGACTTCGATTTAATCCTAGGTTTACAATGGTTGGAACAGTATAACCCGACTATCAAGTGGAAGATTTGCGAAATAAATTATGATTTATTTTTTAACGATAAGCCAGACGACGAAAGATTTTAATGCTTGATCGATAAAATAAACGAATGCAGGCATAAGGAAACGTCAAAAAATTTACTACCTAAGAATATACGGCATATTAAAAAAAAAAGGGCATAACCAAAAAATACGACGTATTATTATTAACCTTAAAGCAAAATTTAGGTAGATAAATAACGATTTAAAACGACCGCCCGAAAAGTTACTAAAATGGATAGTTAAGGTACTTCTATAATATTATAAGTACGACAAATTATTTGGCAAGGAAGTTAATACCAAATTGCTAAAGCATAACGAATAAAATTACGAAATAGTTCTTAAAGATGGCAAAAATATTACCTTTTATCAGATATACAACCTGAACTATGTAGAATTATACGTATTTCGTAATTACCTTGAAGATAGGTTTCGAAAGGGATAGATTCGACGTTCCAAATTACCAGCCGGATATTTTATGTTTTTCGTACCGAAGAAAGGGAGAAAGTTTCGATTAGTAGTACATTATAGACAACTTGACGATATTACCGTTAAGGACAGAACGCTGTTACTACTGATTACCGAAAGGAAAGATCGCTTGTACGGAGCAAAATGGTTTACAGCTATCGATTTTCGAAATGGCTATAATATAATTTAGATTAAGAAGAGACACGAAAGGAAAATAACCCGTAAAACGAAATATGGCTTATACGAATACCTAGTTACCCTTATGGGATTAATTAACGTATTAGCAACTTTTCAGCGGATAATATACCATATGCTAGGTAAATACCTGGATATTTTTGTTGTTTGTTACCTCGACGACATTTATTTATTCGAAAACGGAAGAAACGTACGAGGAATATGTTTATTAGGTTTTATAGGCGCTGCAGGATGTTAAACTTTTAGTTAATACTGAAAAGAGTTATTTTTACTAGCAAAAAGTTTAATTTTCAAGATATATTATTACGTTAGTATAAATCTTTATAAACTTTAAAAGGTTATTAGCAGTTAAAAATTAAGTATAACCTATTAATGTTAAGAAGATATAAGCATTTTTCGGATTCGCTAATTATTATCGACGATTTATACGTAATTTTAATAAAATAGGTATCTTATTAACGGAACTTATTAAAAAAGATAAATTATTTAAATTGATTTAGAAAACGGAAATAGCTTTTTACCCAATTAAGGACTCCTTTATTAATAAACCAGTATTAATTATGTATAACCTAAAGAGACCAGTTAAGTTAAATACAAACGTTTCGAATTATGCTTTGAAAGTTATAATTAAATATCGCGACAATTAAGGAAAGTTTTACCCGATTACGTTTTATTTTTACAAGCTATATAAAACAGAACTGAATTACCCTATTTACAATAAGGAATATCTAGTTATTGTTTACGCCTTTAAAAAATTTAAGTATTACTTTAAAAATAATATGCATCAAATTAAGGTATATATGGATTATAAGAACATTATTTACTTTTTTACAATATAAGAACTTAACAGAAAACAGTTACGTTATGTAAAAAGCTTTTTTGAATTCGGCTACGTTATTATCTATCGAAAAATATTAAAAAATAGCAAAGTAAACGTATTTAGCAAACGATTAAACCTCGAAGAATTTAAGGTTAAGCTATAGCATATAATTCTCGATATTATACCCGAATAATACCTAAAATAGCGACGATTTGCTGAAATACAAGCGATACCAGTTGATATATATTAACGTATTTAATAATATAATACGAATTAATTAGCAAAATACGAAATAGATAAAATAGAAAGGCCCGAAAACCTATAAAAGAACTTAATACGGGATATATACGAACATCCGGTACATAAATACACAGGGGTCTACAAAACCTTGAAATGTTTATAACAAATATATTACTTTCCTAAAATGAAAATTATAATTTAAACGGTAATACGATAATGCGATATCTACGTCAAAGCAAAGGTACGACGATATAAGCCTTACGGAAAACTATAGCAATTACCAGTTGCTAAACGACCATAGGGTTCGATTATATTTGACCTTATTACTAAACTTTCTTTGTTAAAAGATTTAGTTAAAGAAATTTATTACGATAGTATTTTCGTAATCGTTAATCGATTTCCGAAATTCTTATATTTCTTACCTTATAATAAGAATACCGATGCAAAGTAATTTGTATACTTTTTCTTTAGATATATTTTAGGTACTTACGAAGTTTTAACGGAAATTGTTTCGGATAAAGGTACCACTTTTACGTCGAAGTTTTGGTAAGGATTAATAGCTTAACTTGGACTAAATTATAAATTATCTAACGCCTTTAAACCCTAAATAAACGGATAGATAAAAAGAATTAACCAAAGGTTAAAAACGCATCTACGATGCTATATTATTTACGAACAGAATAATTGGATTAAGAAGTTACCCGTTGCACAGTTAGCTTATAATATTAGTTATTACGAAAGCATTAAAATAACGCCAGCAACTGTTAATTTTGGTTTTATACTAGAAGTTTACCGAGATTTATTTTAAGATGGACCTGTTAGAGGTTACAATGGTCCGGGCATATCTGCCGGATCATCGTACATATATACCGACATATCCCTCCGTAGTTTTCGATAGTATACGAAATCCAGACTTTTACACCTTTATATAATTATACATATCCTATATAGGGCTATTCGTAATACGTAAAAAACCTTAAGTTAATAGTTGTAAAATTTTTTTTTTTGTTATGTTTACCATTACCTAAGTAATTCTTAATCAGTGGTACTTATTACCCGAATTAAAACCCAATTCTCCTTATTATCTTATTATCTTTACATATTTAGGGGAAGGTATAAGAAAAGAAATACGAAATAAAGGTAATACTTAACGTCAAAATTGATAAGCATATCTATACCGGCAGTAGAAAAGCTCGAAAATATACAAAAAGTATACGCTTTTATCGTTAAATATTTTGACAACCGGCATTTTTTTACGAAAGTATTAAAAGACCATCGAGTTCTTCGGAATAAGAACTTATTTTAACGTTGCTTTTAATAACCTTTACGGTATAATAATTACTAACGCATTATATTCGATAACCTTTCCAATTTATTGGAAGAAAACCGACAAATTATTCGATTAACAGTTTAAAACTGCCTATATATACTTTAAATCTTTTTGCGGAAAAAACGCCGAACTTAACAACTTTTTTTTTACGGAAAAATATTTAAGTAATTAAACCTTCCAGAAAATCCGATAAAGTTAGCATTTATATCGTTAATAAAGCCAGTACTTAGATCGCCAATAGGGAAATGGGAGCAACTAAATCTTTCCGAAATTCTAATAAAATTAATACTTATACTGATAAATAAGTTAAAGTTTTAACAATTGCAAACCTTAAAGGATATTCCGGTTAAGGTAACCTTTAAGCAGGAAAGTATTTTAGTTTTTTCGTTAGGAAGTTCCGGACTATCGGCTTAAGGCGTAAATTAAAACGGTTTTTTAAACCTGTCCGAACTTTCAAACAAGGACGACGGTATAATACAAACCTTAGCTTTTTTATTCAAGGAAGTAAAAAAGTTTCGCGTTATTTAAAACGTAACGCTTATTATACGCGATTAAACCTTAATTAACGGAATTATAAAGTTATACCAATTCCGCGTAATAAACGCTAGATTATTTCGGCTAAACGCCGAAAAAGCCAAACATAACAGTTTAGCTATTGTTTATAATTAAAAGCAGGTATATTATCGCGATATATATTTATGGGCCAAAAGAATGGAAAAATAAGCCAATATAAATAACTGAAAATCCGTTATTTTTAAAAAAACTTGGACCTTATTTCGTAGCGACGTATTGGCCTGGTAGGAGCAACAATTTTCCGAATTTGATAAAAGCCGTTTCCGGTTAAGGCTGACGACCTGTTTGGACGCTGTATTAAAATAATTCGGGATTAAGTCAAAAATAGCCCAGGAATAGCTAATTAAAAACCGGTATACTTTTAAAGATAACAAATAAGGGAAGCCGGTTAAAGCTTATGTCATGGAATTGTTCAGGTACGCCAAATTATGGCGTAATTTAACCGACTTTTAGTTATTTACTTGTTTATACCAAAATTTGCATCCGGCTTTTTAAGTACTGTACCTTCGACCAGAAAGAATGGATAGCGTTACGGCGTATTTGGACAAGGTCGACGATAAAGCCAAGGCTAAAGAAACAAAATTAAACGATACGCCGAAACCAACCTTTGTCTTATAAAGCGATTTATGTAATAATATAAATCGTTTAGATAATTCAGCTTATTGGTCGAATAATAACCGCAACAGCCGCCGGTTCTAACGTTAAGAATTGCTATGGCGTAATCGAAGGATATCCGGATTTCGTCCTTTTAATTCGAATCCCCGTAATTATTCCGGAAACCGCCGAGAATAAGGATAACGACGCGAGGAATCACGTTTTCGTTAGCATCCCGAACGCGAAAAACGTTCGAATTACCCGGATCGCGGAAGTTATTAGCGCCGTTTTAGATGATACCGAAAGTTCGGTTAAAAGATTCGACGTTAGAATGGAATTTATGTATTTATTAACGAAAGAACCGTATAGGAATACGAAAACGATGCCGAAAATTATTAATCCATTTTATAGGTTAACGGTTACCATTATTTTAACAAAGGCGAAATTAAATTAAAGCTGACATATAAGGAAAATTAGGTATATATTAAAAATAACGTTATCGATGATACGTATTTCGTATATTCCGAAAAACTCGACGAAACGTTGGCTATCAAAAATACCGATAAAAAACAGAATTATTTATATTAATAATGCGATATGTAATACGATACGGTTAACCTTTTTGCCGGCAATGCATAAAAGAAATATATATTTAAAAGATAGGTAGCATTAAAAATTATACAACCGGTAAATGTTTCGAAACCGATTTTAAAAGCTGTTAACGTTAACGGGATAATATATTTCCTTTTGGATAACGAGCAGGTAGTTAAAGTTAACCCGAACCCGACATTAGGAAATTATATACAGCGAAAGACGTTATATTTAAAGGTAGGCGTTAAGGTTAATATTAATGCGCAACCTCTAAATATCTGCATAGATACGGGAAGCTTGCGGATTTTCGTCGACCGGAAATGAGTAACTTCGTAGGTTAAAAATACGAAGATTTATAAATATAACCTTATTTACGTTAAAAGCGGTAATTCGCGAACTTTTATTAATATTTAAATAGAATTCGACTTTTATATAAAAGGCCAAATTCAGGATATATAAATTAACCGTTATTTTATAATTAAAGTAAACATAATCGATGGCCTTAAGTTAAAGATATTGCTAGGTACAGAAATTTTAATTTAGAATAAAGTTAAAATTGATTTCGTAAAGAAAAGTTATATTTTTTGATTAATTTTTAACATAAAGGTAAAAAGGGAAAACCTTTAAAACGGTAACCTTAAAGCTAATACGAAAAAAAGGTTATAATTGCATATATAATGGTTATTCCTGCGATAATTATAACGTTTATTAACGTATATTACGTCGACTTATCCAAGCTAACGGATAAGAAAGATCGGGTAATTTAGCCGGTATCCATAATAACGGACCAATCGGAAGCGCTGGATTTTATTTCTGATAGGTTTAACTTAAAGAAAGTTATTTTTTATAATATTAAGTTTAATCTTTACTAATTAAAAAAAACGAAAGGATTAATATTATATATAATTATGCAAGTAATAAAGAAACTTAGTTAATTAACTGATACGATATTAAGTAATATTAGGAAGCCGGTTTAATTTAAAAGGAAAAGGTTAATATAGTCGAAAATGTTTATATTTCCGTTATAAAAAGTATAAAAGGCGCGAAAACGGATAAACGCTTAAGCGCCGACTTTTACATCCTGTTATACGGCATAACAAAGCTAACGGACGGCCCGTTTATTAAATCCAAAGACGGCGCGGTTATCGCAAATAACGACCCGGTGATCAGCAATGAAATACCCTGCTTGATCGATAGTTACGACGTTTTTCGGGATAAAAGCATATTATTAATATCCGAAAAATATAAAATGCGTATTGACCTTATCAACGGATGGCAAAAGTAATTTAAACCGATTAAGATATACCCGATAAACGTTAGGAATCGCCAAATCCTCGATAGAAATACGCCGACCTACATAAAAAAAGGAAAATGTTTTTTTAAAACGAACTTATTTTTATTACTATCCCAGTTTTCGTCGTATAGAAAAGATTAAACATTAAACATAAAAAAAGGCGCGTAATAATTGACCTTAAATTGCTTAATAAGATAGCCGTCCTTAATGTTTATTTTTTGCCCGATTAGGATAACATTATAAATAATATAGTTGGTAAAATATGGTTTAGTTTATTTGATGCATTTAACTTTTATTTTTAGCTGTTAATACGAACGAAATACCGCAACCGTATAATAGTTATTAATTTCCGAAAACTAGAAATGTTCAACGTAATTTTAATAAGCTTTCGTAACGCCTTTAATTTTGCTTAAAGGTTTATAAATAAGCTGTTTTTCGTACATAAACGCTTCGTACGTACATATATTAACTATATTATCGCTTTTAACACTAATGCCAAAAGATACATGGAATATTTACATATTGTATTAAACATATTTAATAAAATGCGGGTTTATATCAACGCGGAAACGTCCTTTGTCGGTTTCCTAGCAATCCGTTTGCTAAGTTATAACGTTAATGGAAACGGAATTTTTAAAACTGATAACCGCATAAATACATTTAAGAAGTTTGCTTTTCTTAATTCGCTTAACGTTTTGGAAACCTACTTAAGTAAGGCAACCTAGCTGCGCAAAGGAATTGGGTAGTATAGCGTTAAAGCAGTATCTTTCGAGTTACGAAAAACGGAGCTGCTGGCGAAACTTAAAAAATCGGGAACCTTATTTACCAAAGTATCGAAAGAAGCGAAATAAATATATATTTCCAAAATTAAATTCGTACCGACGGACGGAAAAAAAAAAGTATAGGATTACCTTTAATACCATTTGTACATTTAATACGTTACGTATTATTATTAAAAAAAATAAACATTTTTTCTTCAAGGTAAACGCCTGCAAAAAAGCTTATGGTATTATAGTTTTTTAATTAGTTGGCAAATAAAACGGTTAAGTTATCCCCGGTAAGGATATACCTGAAACCGAAGTTAGGCTTATCTTTTTTATATCCAAACTAATTTTTAACGCGGAAAGGAAATACGGATTTACAAAAAGAAAACTGGCTACCTTGATATAAGGATGCAGAAAGTTCCGAAAGCTTATTTAATTTAGCCGATTTCCGGTTAGCGTTTTTACCGATTATGTTCCTATAAAAGGAATCGTTACCTATACGTCTTTAACTACTATGGACCTTAATAAAGTTAACCCCAAGTTAGTTAATGCAGCTAATTTTTTGTCGTAATTTTAGCTAAAAATATATTACATCCTAGAAAAGCTTAACGTAATACCAAGCGCGTTATTACACTTGCCGATAATGGTCTCGGGTTAAAAAGCAGTTAAACGAAACGAATTTAACGAATTAAACGATATATAAAACGATACTAATGTTTAATATTTCCTAGCGGAAAAAGATAAAACTTTTTAAGTTACCCCCGTTTTTAATAATAAGTTTAAGGTCCGGATTATCGAAGGATACGCAATAAATTACCGGTATAAACACGTATACGTTATGTTATAAGAAATGGAAGCTGGCGAGCGCAAGAAATAGCAGTATTAACCATTTAAGTTATAGGATAACTTCATTTATTACGTCGAGCTGAACGGCTATAAAAGGTTATGCATCTTACATACCTACGTTTAAAACGTTTTAAAGCTTATATATAACAAAAAGTACCATTTCGGCAAAAATCGCATAATAAAAGATTTACGTAACCTTTACTTCGTAAAAAAACTTTTCAAGATATCGAAATATCTTAGCTTTTATATAATTTGCCGAAAAAACGAAACGGATCAAAGCAAGCCATTAGGGGAATTGTTACCCCTGTTAGCGGTTAAATGGCCGTATTATACGATAACCATGGACTTTATTACGGATACGCCGGAAGTAACATCCGCAAATACCTTTTGGGCGTTAACAGGGTACAATACGTTAAACACCCTATATACCATCTCATACAAAGCTAACCAAAAACGTTATTAATATCTAGTAGTACGTAATATACGGCTAAAAATTAGGCAACAATAACGCTGAAAATGCTACAATTTTAGGATTAAAAGTTACTTATTACTATTATCAAAGATAAGGATCCAAAGTTCATATTTGCATTATAAAACGAAATATTTAACGTTTTGGGTATTAAATTACTTTTTTTTACGGCATATTATCTGTAAACGGACGGATTATCTGAAATGAAAAACCAAACCGCTAAAATCGTTATACGTTTCCATATAATTACGGACCTTAACGTTTTATAAACGGATATAATACTCGCTTTATAATATTATTGAAATAAATCTTTAGCGGTTATAATAAGGCGATCCTTTAACGAATTCATGTTCGGATTTTAACTTAAATTAACTTTGGATATATTAAACGGAAAAAAAGGAACGGTAATCTCGGAAAACGCGATAAATATCGTAGGAAAGAATAATGTTAAAGAAGCCGTATAGCTAGCCAACTTCGTTAATATGTTCGCGAAAGAGAAATACGATAACCGGCATACCCAGCCAGAATTTAAAAAAGGCGAAACCGTATACCTTAGGTTGTATTAAGAATATTACTTACCTGGATAACTTAAACGTAAATAATCGTTTATTCGGGCCGGTCCGTTTAAAATTCTCGAACGAATAAAAGATTAAGTATATAAGCTGGATTTTCCTACTAATTGGAAAGTTTATTTTATCGTTTCGGTAGTATAATTATAAAAGTCAAAACAAGGGAAAGATCTATTTAAACGAGGAACTGCTAACCTTAACCCAATGGCCGTAAATGGTAACGTGCAGGAATGGGAGATCGACGGCATCGTGGACCGGCGAATTCGTTAGTACAGAAAGAACCCATCCGTTAAGTATCTCGTTAAATGGATAGAACATACAGCGAAAGATAACGAATGGCGTTCCAGAAAAAACCTCCTTACAACGGCTAAAAAAGCGGTTATCGAACATAAGGCAAAGCACCCAATCGGTTAACCAAATAAATATCTGAAAAAGGGATTTAATCCGCCCTAACGATATGGAGGTCGCAAATAACAAATATGTAATTGCATTTATCATCGATATGAAAGGGGGAAAAACCAATAAAAGATAATTATTAACATTCGTTATATCTTTCCGGCATATTTTATTAAAGTAGTTAAATATTCCGTTTTATTATCATTTAATCCTGCTAATATTTTTTTTTTTTGTATTTTCCGTACTTAGGCATTTTTATTTTTCCGCTATCCTTAACTAATTTTGCGTTATATTTGTTATATACCATAGTTAAAGCTATTCGTACCTTTTGCAGAAATTTTTACGTTATTAGAGAGTTGTACATCGTCGACATCAGAAATTTTCTAACTATAAAAAGGTAACTTCTTGCTAAAGTTTTCGCCCTTTCTTTCCTTTTTTTCTTACCGCCGATTCGTAACAATTCACATATAAATCGGTAATCGTCCGCAACTCTGCATAAAATTTTAATTACTCCTGATAAAAAATCCGCTTAACCTATTACTTAAAGGTAATTAGGCAAATTATAATCCCGTTATAGCAAACAAGAAAACCGCTTCCAATTCCGCCTTTAATTCCAAATCCTTTAATAATAAAAAGGACGAATAAACCGGTTACTTTAACATACCTATATTTATAAACGACAACCTATTTGTCACAGTTAACAATAACGGGCTTAGCAATAATAATAATGATAAACATAACGAAGATAGTTTTAATAATTAAAATAACGGCAAATTCGTCGAGTCGGCCGGTATGGTCATTATTACCAAATTAAGCTTTCCTGCCGAAATCCAAACTAATACCATCGCTAGAAAGGACGAAAATCCCTTTCGTTTTATTAATCTGTTTAAAATAACTATAAATTAGGCATTTTCGATTTAAAAAAACGGTTACCTTTAACGAAACAATAATTTAAAAGAATAATATTAACTTACTTAATAACCAAGTCGACCTCGACGATTTATCCGAAAATTCGGACAAAACCTTTTAAATCAAATAAATTAATTAAGCTGTTATTTTTATTGAAAATTGCGCCAAGTTTAGTAAAGCTATGGTTAATTTCGGAAAGAAATCGGTATTTACGATTATTAATCGATTTAATCCTAATAGAACCGGTTATAATAATAATAACAACAAAGATATTAACTTCGGTTAAAGTAGCTTTACCGATATTTAGGGAAAAGGGTATATTTTAATAAATATAGATATCCAATTTTTTAATATTAAGATAATATTAACGCGGAAAATTACCTTTGCGGAAAAAAAGCCATCCTTCACCTAACAATTAAAGCAAAGCGCCAAAACACGTTTTTCGTTTACTACGACGCTTTTAGCGCCCAAGAAATCGAAACGTAAGTTAACCAAAAATACTAAGTAAAAGGTTATAAACGTAAACGACGAAAAGGATAAAGAATCCAATAGCCAAACCGGAATGGAAATTTACTTAATACGTGCTCGCAAAAAATACGCTTACGATACCCGCTTAATAACTAAAATCACAAAAGAAATTAACAAGTTCGTTGCCAAGGATAGCATCAAAATTAATATTAAACACCCTTACGTAAAATCGGTTAAAATCCGCGTAAAACAAATATATAATATATAAAAGTTTAAGAAGACTTACGATAACAAGTTACCAACCAAAACGGCCATTCTAATTACTAGATTTTACAACTCGAAAGGTTACGTACACGGTAACATTAACGGCTATCTTACAAAAATGGGACACTTTAACTTATACCAAGTTACTTCTAACATTAGGAAAAGTAACGCCCCTATTAACAACGATTCCGTTATATATTCCGCCATCTTTTGACTCTAAAAAAACATTAATACCATTAACAAAAAGCTCTAAAAAAAGGTTTCATAACGTTGGCAACGCCGCCCCTGTCGATGCCGATGCTATCTACAAGGCCAACAAGGACAAAATTAATAACAAAATTAAGAAAACTATCCAGGGTATCGAAAAAAAAATGGTTTCAACTATTAAAGCTAACAAAAAGCTTCCATCCGGAATTACTATCGATTTAACCGTTATCCAGCGCCGACTGGACAGAATCGAAAGTATTCTTTCAGCAAAGTAAATCCGACGGCAAACATCTTACAAAAATGGTTATGGTTTTCGGATATTTCGTTGGATTTATCGTATAAGATTTAAGCAGTACACACTTGCAAAAACATTTAAGGGCTTCAAAATTTGCGATTAATTTTACACTCATAAAGATCAAAATGTTAGCGTTGGTTTTTTACCTAAATATAGCTAGCTTAACCTACCTAGCCGTATTCCTAATCATAGCACCGTCCGCTACACGGTTTTCTTTTAGTATAAAGGGGGGATTTGTTAAGGGTTACAATGGTCCGGGTACACCTGCCGGATCATCGTACATATATACCTACATGTCCCCACGTAATCTTCGATAGTATACGAAATCCAGACTTTTACACCTTCATACAGTTATACGTATTCTACATAAGGCTACTCGTAACACGTAAAGAACCTTAAGTTAACAGCTGTAATATCCTACTATTATTCTGTCATCCCTACCATTACCCAAGTAATCCTTAACAGAACCACTTAACGTTAAGGCAATTTTTACTTTAGAACAATTAAAATTGTTACGCGTAAAAATAAAATTAAAGCTTAATTTCGTACGTAATTAGATAAACAAATATTACAAGCAAAAAAGATTAAAGGGATTAACCTTTTCGGAAAGGGAGATAGTTTACCTAGTTATTAAAAATATCTAAACTAAAAAGCTAAACAAAAAACTTGATTTTAAATATATCGGCCTATATAAGATCGCCAAGAAAATCTTAGAAAACAATTATGAATTGGAGCTACCGCCGAAGGTCAAGCTTTATCAAGTTTTTCAAATTTCCTTATTAGAATTAGCAGCAGATATCATTAAAGTTAGTACGGAACAGGACGAAAAAGTTATAAAAGATGTACCAGGTTACGAGGCAAAAAGAATACTGGATATACGCAAAAAAGAGGGACTTACCCAGTACCTAATTAAGTGGAAAGATTATCCAGATTCCGAAAACACCTGAGAACCCGCGAAAAACCTTACGGATGCCCAACGCCTTTTTGAAAAACTTTTACCAGCAATGCCGGAAGTGCTAGGGTTAAAAGTATTCCAGTTTAGGTTACCTAAGGGAGGCCAGTTAGCAGGCAGAAAGGTTTGCGTTAACGTAACCCTAGCCTTTAACTGCTGTTGTTTTCGTTCCAAACGTTCGAATTTTTTTATCGCTTCCGTACCTTTAATACCTTTGGGTAACATTTCGATTTTACGCTTACGTGAAAGCTTTTTTTGATTGCATAAACGGGCTAAACGATTAAATAATTCGTTAAAACGCTGCTGCAGTTTATTAAAACGCTGTAAATCTGAAAGCAGCTTTTTTTCAGCTAAACGTTCCTGAAGGTTTAAATGATTTTCTTTATCTATTAGCTTTTGTGTTATGGCCAAAGGCCTTGGCTCGATTGACAGAAGGTCGGAGGTTGTGGGACACATCTCCGATGTGGGCCTTAAGTTACGTAATTGGCTCAAACCAGCTTTATGTGTTTGGTTGGGTCAATAAGGGCTTGGCCCCTTGAGCCGGTTAAGCTAGGATAGTGGCTCAAGGGGGTTCAATGGACTTAGAAGGGGTCGCTTACTGTAATCAGGTTTGAGCCGGTTTGAATCCATTAAGCCAAGACTAATATATATATACATTTATTATTTCCTATAGTTTAGGTTAAATAATACCAGCTTGTAATTATAACTTGGTTACTTAAATTTATATCTGTTATTACTAGACGTAATTATCGCCTTATTGCTTAAATTCCTACGATATTACTGCTAACATAAACCGTACGATTAGGTTTAATAGTTGGTTAAGCTTATAGCCGTTATACGTTAAAAGCTTTTGTTCAGTAGTACTGTTAGATTTTGAGTAATATTTAACACTGTTAGAATGTCGATTAGCGCCGAAGTTACCGTTCTTACCTTAGCTTAGCAGCTATAAGAGCGCGTTTAGCAGCTTAAGGCTTATGTTTAGCAGTTTACTGCCCAGGTTACCGCCGCTTTAATCGATTCGGTATTAGCAGCCGTTACTTTAAAACTTAAAGTTAAGAAACCCGAACCTTACGATGGTGTAGGAAGCGTTTAAGGTTTCCTAACCCAGGCTAAAATATATCTACGATTGGAAAGGATCGAAGACGATGCCGACAAAATCCTTATTGTAGCAGGATTTTTGAAAGGAAACGCTTTAAATTGGTTTAAGCTTATGTTACGAGATTACCTGGAAAATGCGGAAAACGACCAGGAAACGGTTATTAAAAGGATTTTCGAAAGTTACGCCAATTTCGAACAAAAACTTAAGGATAATTTCGACAACCCGGACGTAAAACGAAAGGCTGCGTAAAACCTTTTATAGCTTAAATAAAAGAAACCAGCTTCCAAATATGCCGTCGAGTTCAGGAACCTTATATTTAAGGTAGGATGGGTCGACGACGAAAACGATACCCTGATCGACGTTTTTTACAAAGGGTTGAAAGATAATATTAAGGACAAAATTATCAAAATCGAACGATTTAACGTATTCGACAAATATATCGTTAAAGCTGTAGAGATCGATAATTGATAGTTTGAACGACGACAAAAACGACATAAACAGTTCGCTTTACGATCCAAATTCCCAAAAGCTAACAAAAGTCGAAAGCGTTTTACGCCTTTTACCTTTTATGGAACTTAATTAAGATTTATAAAACTAGGGGCCATTTAGTCGAAAGATAAAAAGTCCGTTATTTGTTATAATTACGGTAAGTTCGAACATATTACGCGAAAATATAAAAACCCGAAAAAGGTATATTAGGTTCCAGTTTTTAAAATTTAATATAAAAAAAAACCTAGCAATAAAAAGACGATTAACATAATCCGCGCCTAAAATAACGATAACCCTTTATTAAAGGTGCGACAAGGAATAAAAGAAATTAAGAAATTATTCTAGGCAGAAGTTAAAAAAACCAAAAAAGATAAAACTATTAAACTTACTATTACCTAATAATTATAGAAGTACGAAAAATAGAAAAAATTAAGCGATAACAAGTTACTTAACCGCGCGCAGTAAAAACGGCAACAAAAAAATAACCAGTTAATGCTTAACGCATGGCTAAAAGAATACCGAGAATGGGACGAAAATTTATGCCTAGAAAAACCCGATCGGTACGGAAAGCTTTACGCGGTTAGCTGTCGACGATCGCAGTACGAGATATACGAGGACGAAAAAAAATATATCGTACGACGAATTATGCGTATATAGCGATAAGGCTTCGATTTTAAAAATTAAACTGGAAATAATCTTAGGGATTAAAAATGGTATCGCCATATACGAAAAGCCGTAACGATAGAAAAAATCGACGAACTGGCAATTATTAGGAATTAGCCAGAAGGAACATACTGCCTTGTATATAAACCTTAATATTATTACGAATAATGCGATTATTAAACGTAAGAAAAATTAATCCAAAAAATAGTAAAAAACTATTACCAGAAAATAATTACCGATTTACAAATTCAACTAGCCTTTACGAAGGACCTAAAAAAGCGATTAGCTATATAAAAAGAAATTTGCTTTTTTTGCAGCTGGAAAATTTTAAAGCTAAAATATATTATTAAAAAAACGTTTCAAAATTAAGTTGAATACTTGATAGTAACGTTACGCCGCTAAGAACAATAATTGAAATAAATCTAAAATAAAAACAAAAAACTTAAAAAAAAAAATTTAATAATTCGCAAACAGCTTAAAAAAGTTAAGCCATTTATAGAAAGGCCCTAAGCTAGTAGAAAAAACGAAAATAAATAGTAATACTTTAAAAGCATTTTAAATACGATACGAATAATACGGAAAAAACCAATAACGGTATAAATATAAATTAAAAACAAACGTTATATTACATTTGTAAATTACGGCGTAATAAAAGGTAATTATATTACTTTAAAAATAATTAACGAATTACAGTTATTATAAAAGGATAAAGAATATTTTTATAAGGTCGAAAACGCCGAAGGTTAAATATTTAACTACGACGATAAATAAATTCGATACGAAATTAATCACCTTAAATCCTTTATGGAAAGAAGAAAATAAACTATTAGTTTCGACGTTATCGCTATCGAGGACTTCGATTTAATCCTAGGTTTGCTATGGTTAAAACAGTATAACCCGGCCGTCAATTAAAAAATGCGCGAAATAAATTACGATGTATTTCCTAACGATAAGCTAAACGATAAAAAGTCTTAATATTCGATCGATAAAATAAACGAATGCAGGTATAAGGAAACGGTAAAAACCTTATTACTAAAAGCAATGCGGCATATTTAAAAAAAAAGGCATAACCGAAAAATACGACGCATTATTGCCAACTTTAAAGCAAAATTTAGGCAAATAAATAACGACTTAAAACGACCGGCGGAAAAATTACTAAAATAAATAGCTAAAGTACTTTGATAGTACTAGAAATTTAACAAGTTATTTAATAAGGAACTTGATACCAAATTACCAAAGCATAATAAATAAAACTACGAAATAGTTTTTAAAAATAGTAAATATACCGTTTTTTATCCGATATATAACTTAAACCCTGCAGAATTATACGTATTCCGCGATTATTTCGAAAACAGGTTTCGAAAAAAATAAATTCGACGCTTTAAATTACTAGCCGGATACTTTATATTCTTTGTATTAAAGAAAAGGAGAAAAGCTTGGATTAATAGTAGATTATCGACAACTTAACGATGTTACCGTTAAAGACGAAACGCCGTTACTATTAATTACTAAAATAAAAGATCGCTTGCAAAAAGCAAAATGGTTTATAGCTATCGATCTTCGAAATAATTATAACATAATTCGGATTAAGGAAAAATGCAAATAAAAAACAACCATTAGAACGAAATATCGCTTATCCGAATACCTAATTACTTTTATGGAATTAACTAACGCACCGGCGACCTTGCAGCGAATAATAAATTATATGCTAAAAAAATATTTAAATATTTTTGTTATTTGTTACCTCGACGACATTTTTATTTACTTAAAAACGGAAAAAAGAAAGTACGAAAAATACGTTTATTAAGTTTTATAGGCGCTACAAGACGCCAAACCTTTGATTAATACCGAAAGAGGCTATTTTTATAAGCAAAAAATCGAATTCTTAAAGCATATTATTACGCCAGGACAAATTCGTATAAATTCCAAAAAGCTATTAGCAGTTAAAAACTAAGCATAATTTATTAACGTTAAAAAAATACAAGCATTCCTTGGATTCGCTAATTATTATCGACGATTTATACGTAATTTAAGGAAAATGGCCATGCCATTAACGGAATTTACCAAAAAAGAATTTTATTTAAATAAAGTCCAAAAAAAAACCAGCTTTCCCGCAAATTAAAGACGCTTTAACCAATATACTAATATTAATTATGTAGGACCTAAAGCGACCAATTAAGTTAAAAACCAATATTTCGAACTACGATTTAAAAGCTGTAATTAAATATCGAAACGATTAAGGAAATTTTACCCGATTACGTTTTATTCTTATAAGCTATACGGAGCAAAATTAAATTACCCTATTTACAATAAGGAGTTTTTAGTTATCGTTAACGCCTTTAAGGAATTCAAACATTATTTTAAAGGTAATATATATCAAATTAAGGTATATACGGATTACAAAAACATTATATATTTTTCTACGATACGAAAACTTATCGAAAGATAATTACGTTATATAAAAAGCGTTTTTAAATTCGATTACGTTATTATTTATCCAAAAAGATCAGAAAATAGCAAAGCAGATATATTTAGCAAACGATTTAACCTGGAAAAGCCTAAGATTAAAGTATAACAAATAATATTCGATATTATATCCGAAAAATACCTAAAATAACGACGAATTACTGCGATACGAACGATACCAGTTAATATATATTAACGCATCTAATAGTACAATACTAATTAACTAGCAAAATACCAAATAGACAAAATATAAGTGTCCGAAGCTTTATAAAAAGATTTAATACGGGATATATACCAATATTTTATATATAAATACCTAAGGATTTACAAAACCTTAAAACGCTTATAACGGACATATTACTTTTTTAAAATAAAAATTAAAGTAAAAAAAATTATATAATAATGCGATATCTGCGTTAAAGCAAAAGTACGACGACATAAGCTTTACGGAAAATTACAGTTATTACTAGTTGCTAAGCGATTATAAAATTCGATTATATTCGACGTTATTATTAAATTTCCTTTATTAAAAGATTTAACTACAAAAATATACTACGGCAGCATTTTCGTAATTGTTAATCGATTTACGAAATTTTCTTGTTTCTTACCTTATAATAAAGATACCGATACAAAATAACTGGTATACATTTTCCTTAAATATATTTTAAATATTTACGAATTTTTAACGGAAATTATTTCGGATAAAGGTACTACCTTTACTTCGAAATTTTGGCAAGGTTTAATAGCTTAATTTAAACTGAATTACAAATTATTTAACGCATTTAAACCTTAAACAGACGAACAAATAAAGAAAATTAACCAAACGTTAAAAACGTATCTACGATAATATATCAACTACGGGCAAAATAACTAGGTCGAAAAGTTACTAATTGCATAGTTAGCTTATAATATTAACTATTACGAAAGTATTAAAATAATGTTAGTAACTACTAATTTTGGATTTATACCTAAAATTTACCAAAATTTATATAAGGGTAAACCAGCTAACGTTAAAGCAATTTTAACGTTGGAACAGTTAGAATAACTATACGCAAAAATAAAATCAGAATCCGAATTCGTACGTAACTAGATAAGCAAATATTATAACCAAAAAAGGTTAAAAGAATTAACCTTTTCGAAGGGGAAAATGGTTTACCTAGTTACCAAAAATATTTAAATTAAAAAGCTAAACAAAAAACTCGATTTTAAATACATCGGCCCATATAACATCGCTAAAAAAATCTCAGAAAACAATTATAAATTGGAGCTACCGCCGAAAGTTAAGCTTTATCCAGTTTTTCATATTTCCCTATTAAAGTTAACAGCAAATATAATCAAAGTTAATACGGGACAAAATCAGGACGAAAGAATTATAAAGGATGCATTAATTTATAAGGCGAAAAAAATACTGGATGTACGCAAAAAAAAAAGGACTTACCTAGTACCTAGTCAAGTAGAAAAATTATCCAAACTCCGAAAATACCTGGAAACCCGCAAAAAACCTTACGAATACCCAGCGCTTCTTAAAGAACTTTCACCAGCAACGCCGAAGGCGCTAAGGTTAAAAGTATTCCAATTTACGCTATCCAGCAACGCAAAATCGGTTCCTTCGATACCAGGCCAGTTAATGGGCATAAAAATTTACGCTAATATTACCTCGGCTTCCAGCTATTATTGCTTACGTTCCAAACGCTCGAACTTTTCCATCGCCTTTGCACCTTCGATGCCCTTACGTAACATTTTAACCCCACGTTTCCGTAATAATTTTTTCTAATTTCGCAAGCGGGCCAAACGACTAAATAATTCATTAAGATTTTGCTGCAATTCGATAAAACGACGTTAATACTTATTAAAACGTTCCTGGACGGAAAGCAATTCTCCTTCAGCAAAACGTTCCTAAAAATCCAAACGGTTTTTTTCATTTATTAACCTTTAGTATTTCGATTCGGAAGGTCCAAAAAGGTTGCAAGGAATACCGTACTAGGTGTAACGCGCGTACTTTACGGCACTAGAATAAACCTTGCAAGTTTTGTTTTCAAACTTGCAGCGGGAACAAAAAAGAAAATAACATATTGAACCCAAAACGACCAATTCGTTCCGATAAAGCTAAAGCGTTTTTACGCTGGCGGGATTTCTGCTTTTCGATACGACCTAACATAGCGGTTAAAAGATTAAAAAGTGATATAAAAAAAGGGAAGTTACTTACCAAACAAATGCGATAAAACAAATTAATCTTTAAAGGCAAAGATCCTAAAAGGGGGAAAATCGTACTATGGCCAAAAGCCTTAGCTCGATTAACAGACGGTCAGAAGTTGTAAAACATATCTCCGATATAAACTTCAAGTTACGTAACTGGCTTAAACCAGTTCAATGTATTTGGTTGGATTAATAAGGGCTTGGCCCCTTAAGCCGGTTGAGCCAAGATAATAGCTTAAGGAGATTTAATAGACTCAAAAAGGGTCGCTTACTGTAATCAGGTTTAAGCCGGTTTAAGTCCATTAAGCTAAGACTAATATATATATACACTTATTATTTTCTATAATTTAGGTTAAATAGTACCAGCTTGCAATTACAACTTGGTTACCCAGATCTACATCTGTTATTACCAGACGTAACTATCGCCTTATTGCTCAGATTCCCACGATACCACTGCCAACATAAACCGTACGATTAGGTTTAATAGTTGGTTAAGCCCATAGCCGTTACATTTTGATGTTTCGATTCGGAAGAACCGAAAAGATTATAAGGATTACTGTGCGCGGCATAACGAACGTACTTTCCAGAACTAGGATAAGCCTTGCAGGTTTTTCCTTTAAATTTGCAGCGCGAATAAAAAAACGTAGATATATTAAAATTAAGAATGTTAATTCTTTTAAATAGAATTAAAGCGTTATTGCGCTACCGGAAATTTTTTTTTTATATGACCTGATATAACGGTTGGATATTAAAAAAATTATATGAAAGAGAGGAAGTTACTTACCAAATAAATGCGATAAACAATTAATCTTTGAAGGTAAAGATCTTAGAAGGGGGAAAATCGTGTTATGGACAAAGGCCTTGGCTCGATTGATAGACAGTCGGAAGTTATGGAAAGCATTTCCGATGTGGCTCCAGGGTTACGTGACTGGCTTGATGGGCTTATAACGCCTGATTGGATAAAAGAGGACTTGGCGCCTCGAGCTAGTCAAGCCGGGATAATGGCTCGAAGTAATTCGATAAGTTCGAAGGGGGTTTTATTACCAAAAAGAAAATCGAACCGGTTCGAGCCGGTCGAGATAATAAAAGGATATATATGCTTATTATTTCCCATAATTTAGATAGTATCAGCTTGTAATATAACTTGGTTACCCAAACCTATATCTGCTATTACCAAACGTAACTATAGCTTAAGGCGACCCCCCCACCAACGCTCCACCCCATCAACGCGCCACCCATTTTTGAAGCCATCAACAACATAACCCTTCAGCGCAATTAAGAATATCTTAACAACCACTTAATTAATTAATTCCATACTAACCGCTACGCACAATAATGCATTCCGGATCATAATTACTATCTTCTTCGCTTTCGGAAGGTTCGTTTTCCTGTTGATTTCGCCGAGTGATAATAAAGGGTCCCTTCGTAGGAGCCCCAAGCCTTACCTTCACCTTTTTAACCGATATCATCCTTACGAAGTTTTTATTTGGTTCGGGCTATACCTTCCTACGCTTTTTAGGCTTCGCCTTTTCAAGGGCTGCAGTTAATTGGCTGTTGTGAACCTCGGCGGCGGAAAGCTTGCTCGTTTTCTCGTTAAGGGCTTTCGCGAACTTGCGGAATAAAAGCCGTATAGTGGGATTTCCGTAACTTGGATTAATTTTTACCAGGGATTTCTCGAGCCGGGCCAAATCCTTAAATGATTTAAGTGTTTTGATATTTAAAGCAGCTATTTGGGCAAGGAAGTTAAGGCGTAATGGGATACGGATCGATTTTAAGGTAGGTGCATTAGCTATTTTTTCTTTTTCCTTAACGTACTTATTATTTAATATTTTCGCCTTATTAATAAAATGCAAACTTATTACTTTTTAGCTTTTTAGGATATATTTCGAAATTATCATAATTTCGTATTACGCTTTCGAAAACGCCTAAAGGAAGTTGGTTTTATTTATAACTTCGGAAGCCCGCCCTTAATAGCGTTTCCGGAACCAATAGCGGAACTTCCGCTTTAGCGTAGCAAATATATTTATATTAAAAAGCTGGAAGATATGGAAAGCGTAAGTAAGTAAAAAGATGATATAGATTTTGTTCTAAAAGTACATTTACATAAAGTTTTCGGTAATGTAGCTGTTATGGCCGTCGATAACTAAAAGCCTTTACTCGTTAAGGTTTTCGGGCTTGGTATTAAGGATGAAAATTTTGCGAAATTACTTTAAACCGATTTCGGTATTCGTCCAGCCGTTTTTTGAAGTAGTAAAGTACCAGCTTTCGTATTTTTCATCATCCGAATCGGGAAACCATTGTTGTTGTACGTTAACGCCACTGAAGATTACGAGTGGTGGTAACGAACGTCCGTCAGTATTGACATATACGATTATAGTGATCCACCTTTTTTTGAAGGTATCCTTTAAAAGGATAAATTTTTTAAAGGTTTTACTAAGGACGAAAGCGTTTTCCTTTATGCTTTTTATTATTCCGATCTTGTTTGCGTTATATCGGTTCCCCTATTTGATAGCCTTGACTTCCGGCAGGGCGAAACGCCCGAATAAAACGTTAATGGAGGCCGGGGAAACGCCATTTAAACGCTTATAGTCGATCGTCGTGCCCTTAAGAGTCCGTATTTCAGGATGGTAACGCAGAAATCGGGCTACCTAACTTTTCCCTAGGCGTTCGGGGTTGCCGTTATTGATCAGGAGGCGCTGTACGTATAAGCGAAATCGGGAATGGGATGGCGTATAGCTTAATTAACCCTGTACGATAGCCTAATGGGCTAAAGCTTTTTCCTGGACTTGTGATAGCTTCTGACGAGCCTTATTAACTTCTTTTTTCGTCGGTACGCCTTCGATACGGCGTGTTATATATCGTCTGTCGACCTGGTATCCTTTAAAGGCTGAACGTAGGGATTTTTTACGCTTTACTTCGTTAATCGCTTGCGCCGTACGGAATTAAGCTGAGAGCTGCATATCGTTCGAAAGCGCAGATTCTGATAAATAAGAAGATAATTTTTTCAATTTTCTAAAGCGTTGTTAAAAGGTCTTTTATAAGGAAAGAAATCAGTAAGTGGATCAACGCGCAATACGGGTGTGGGGTGGCGCGTTGATGGGGTGGAGCGTTGGTGGGGGGGTCGCCTTATTGCTTAGATTCCTACGATACCACTGCCAACATAAACTGTCAGCTAGCAGGGGGTGCGCTAGCACCCCATATACGGAAAGGCTTTCCCTGATCGGAACATATAGGTTCCGTGACTAGATTCCATAAAATGAGGAGTGCGTGCTCTAGAGCGCCTGCAGCTAGTCATCCAATACAACACACCTGATGTCCCCTATATCTGACAATTAAGAGTCTCATTCGCTTAATTCGCGTTATCTATCAATTGATCAGCTGTTGCTGAGACGATATAGGCTGTACATCAGTAGCAATTATCTATATACTTTATTAGCCATAATGGCGACCGTACCGTCGACGTCCGCAGTTATTTACATTGGTCCTAAGGACTGGGACAAATTCAAGGACGAATTCAAAACCAAAGCTAAGGGTTATAACCTGTAGGACTATATTAATCTTGATCAGAACGTTTTATGGCCTGTTAAACCTATAGCACCCGTTATTGCCTCCTATCTAAAAAGACGAATTCGTCCTTAGATGCGAACCAATACCCCGACCATTACAACTTTATCCTTATCTTTATTTTCCGGAGGAACTACCGAAGAAATCGATTATACGAGTTATCCGACAAATACCTTCGAGATAACGACCGAAGGCAGACAAGCTTACAATTAGAACTTTGCAACCTATATTTATTTAAACCGGAAATACAAAACCTTTCGAAAGAACTGCAACGAGCTTATAAAATGGGTTTTTAATAGCGTTTCCCCATTAATTAAGCAAATTTGCTTAAGCTTAAATAACGACCTTAAGGGCTGGTACGCTAAATTGCAACAATTAAGAAAGGTTTACGACAGCCGATTGCTTATAAATACCAAACGCAAGTACGAAAAACGATTAAAGTAAGCCCCGAAAGCAGTTAAAAAATTTAATAAATAAATAACGAAATAGTAAGAAATTATAACCTAAAGCCAACGTTACGGGATTCCCGAAATAATTATGCCAATTATTTGGACGAATTAGTTATATGCAGTAATAGCGCCAATTATGCCTAGTTAATCGAATTTATTTATACTTTTTAAGCAAGATAATATTTAAAAAGAAACGATTAATTACCTAAAAATTGGGGTTAATTTTCTAAATTATTGGACCATAACGAATTTATAGTAATCAGCAAGAAACGTTAAGGCAACGTTCCCGATTTTCCATAAAGCCCCAGCAAACCCCTTCAGTTAAGACGATCCTAATTAAGAAAAGACCAAAGATATTAACAATTAGCTACGTAATAGAACCTTTGGTAAAAGGCCGAAACGAGGTAATCGTAAAAGCTCCCAAGCGAGCCGAAATAATAATAGCAACAAACGGAAACGCCAAAAGTTAAACGTATAAGGGATTCGGTATAAAGCGTACCTAAACTTTAGGCATACGTTATCCTAATATTATTACGCGTTCTTTAACAAAGCTTTAACAAAATTTAAGCCTAATAAGGAAATTTCAGTATTGGTTTAAAACCGGATTGCTTCCGATTAGTTCTTAAAGAAAGAAATTAACCGTTTGTCGAAAACTATAAAGAAATTAATTACCTAAAAAACAAATTAACTTTTAAAGGGAGTAAGACGAATACTGGCGTACTTTTTGATTTCTGATTAACGTAATGCGATAAACGTTGCGTTTTACCCCTTAAGAAATTCGGCTATTCTGGATTTAGGGTTTACTATATACATCTTTAACCTAATCAGTAAGTTCCTGAACTATAAAACGACGATCTAAGGCGACGGTATGTACGTAAGGAACAGTTTCGTTCCGATTAAAGGATATAAAAAAGTAAATATATTACTTTAAAGCTTTAAGGGCCTTAAAGCGCTGCGTTTGTATAACGTGGCCCATTACGAGGATTTCGCATGCAACCTGGTATCTTTCCGGCAGCTCCGAAAGAAAGGATATTAATAGGACAACCGGGAAACTAACAACTTTATTCGAAATAAGTATAATTAGGTAGTTACTACGTTAATAAACAGGTTTAATTAGTTCGTTATCGAAGATATTAGCGTAATAGTTACCCATGCAACCCTTGCAGCTTATAAACGAAACGTTAACTTATATATAGCGAAACCCTTACGAATCGGTGACGGTACGATATGGCACTTAAGATTGGGACATCCAGGGCCCGAGGTAATCGCCTAGTTGCAGTCTTATATAAGGGGAGTCCGCCTGAAAGGTCCTATAATAATCGAATGCCAAGTATGTGGTAAGGCGAAAGCCAAGAGGTAAATACGCCGCGAGCCGAAGGAAGGAGCTTTCCGATTAAGATAGCGAATCGCCATCGATTTTACAGATTTCGAAGAAGACCTTAAAGGATATAAATACGTTATGTTTGCAACCGATAGGTACTTAGGATATATCTGGGATATCTACCTAAAAAATCGGAAGCAAAATATATTAATTATAGCGTTCCGATATTTCCTAAAGGTTTTAAAGAACTAGGATAAGGTTTTTTTACAGATGTTCGAATACGATAACGAAATTTTAAAAAATTACCAGCTTCGAAATATGCTTTAATCGCTTCCTTTCAGTATTAAACTTAAGCCCTTAATACCGTATACCCAGGCTTAAAACGGGGGTGTAAAACGTTTAGGGGGTATAATTAAGGAGAAAGCGATTGTAATACGAAATGGCGTTAAGTTACCTTCGTTTCTAATCGTATATATTTTTAAAACGGCAATATATTTATATAACCGTATCTTTAAATACGTACTTTTCTGGCAAAGCTTATACGAAGTTTATTATACTTACTTAGCGTACAAGGACGGCGTTGCAATATTTAATCGGAAGCTTTAGTAGGCCTATCTACGAGTATATGGCTGTATAGCCTATGTTATAACAGCTGCTGCAATAAAGAAAGAATAGAAATTTCAGAAGTTAAACCCTAAAATATGAATTGGGTTTCTTATCGGTTACCGATTTACGAATATCTACGAGATCTGGAACCCATTAATTAACAAGGTTATCGCCATTCGAAACGTATTATTTAACGAAAAGGCTACCTTTTTAGGTAATATTAAAAACCTAAAAAACGACCTTTTGCACGTTATAAAAGAAAAGTTATAAAAGCTACTGCGACAGGTAAAATTATTTAATTAAGGCTTAAACCATCCAAATATATAAATACAAAAAAAAACGAAGATTTAAGCGGAATAATTTAGCTACCGGTTAGATAAGAAAGGTAGTTCCAGAATGGTATAAGCGTACGAAACGTACGGAATAGGGAAAAACAAGCCTGTTTGTATAAAACTAATTACCTTTATACGATTGTTATGTTCGAATTATTTCCGTCTTTTAGCCTATTATTTTTATTAACGTTTATTTTAATAATTATTACAATTAATACGCTAGTAAAAATAATAAAGGTAACCTTAAGTTTTTATCGTTTTGTTTAACTTAAAATAACGGTAAAAAACGAAGGTATCTTACGGATTATAAACGTAAGCTTTCCGTACGTTCCGCGTTAAAAAGATGGTTATCGGTACGATTATAAAGTATAGGAAACCGCGTTTAACGCAAAACGATTAACCCATTTTGTTAGTACGATCGATAATCGGCCGGTAAACTACGAAAATTTAGGGAAAATAATTACCCGAAATACGCGCTACCCTAATCAGAAAGGTTTCGATACGAAGATACATAAAATCCCTAGGTCGCGAGACCGGGTATATAAGCGCGAATTACCGCTATTACCGCAAGGTTATAAAAAGTTAAATATATACCTATTAAGGGAATTATTTCGTAAGGCCGAAAGGGTTTACTTATAAAGTTATAAGAAGATATAATCTTGGGAAGTTGTTAATTAGTTTTTTGCTAAAAAAAAATAAATCCTAAAATGCATATAGGTATATGTTTACAAGTTCGACAAGTATGGCTAGTTGCAAAAATGTAAGGTACGTCTCGTCGTACGGAGTAATTAACAGCTAAAAAACGTTTGTAGCAATATATATACATCCATTTTAGCTGGAAGGTTATTGTAACGAACCTGTCACACAACCACCTGGAAGCGTGATTAGTATCCGAAAGGGGTTCTTGATTTGCAGGTAACAATAGGGCGAAGAATGATTTAGTAATCTATTCGTTAAAGAGATTTGCGGACTTTTTTTTTAATTGCAGAACGTTGCCTTTGATTGAAGACTTAGATTGATAACTAAAGAATAAATTTATCTGGGTGTTATTTACATAGGAAAACCGTTCGTTATATATCTTCCTATCTTTTGGTAAGTGTGCTTTTGATTTATATGATTTACCGTGATTTACCTTACTTGTCCTAGATTAACTAGATTACATTAGATTACTAAAGTTTTGGCTAGTTCCGTAGTTTACCCGGAGCTCGTCCGCGTTAATCCTAAAGGAGTATTTTCATCTTGGAAAACCTTTGGTTCGTAACATTATTCCCTTTTTCCAAGAATTTTTGTTCCGAAGATAAAAAGGTAAATGTCTTTTTGTTCGAGACCGCTTTTTGCTGTTTTTTTTTAGTTAACTGGATTTATTATGATAAGTCGAGCGAATAAGCAAAAAGGGAAACTTCGTTTTAATTAACGGGAATCCCGAAATAATCGAGTTAATTCGATTAGGAGTTTTGGCGTTAAAGTATTTCCTTGTTCGAATTGCGTTCGCTTTGGTAATTTTGATTGTTTTTATACAGTCGGCATTCCGAGTTGTAATAATTGTATTCGTCGTTAACGTTTATTTTGTAACGTATTAATTATAAATTCCTTGTCGAAAATTAATAAAGAACGTAATCGGTTATAGCAAGAGTAGCGTAAAGTCGAAGATAGGTTTTTAGCGTATTAGGAAGTAATTGAAAAAGAATTGGATAAATTGCGTTAGCGTTAAAAGGAAACATTTCGTCGGCAAAAAGAAAAATCGTAGAAGTTTATTGGGCGACTGAAACGTTTACGCTTTTAACAAAACGTATTAAAGAAAAAGGTTATTGCGATTTTGAAGAAAGGATATAAATTAAATTAATTGGAAAAATAAGAAAGATTGGAAAAAGAATAACGCCGTATAGAAGCAAAGCAAGCTTAGCTTGTTTTTGAGATGGACGTTATGGTAAAGGCGTTTATTTCTTTCGATTAGAGCGCTTTAGGGCTGGATTTAAGTGTTGGGCCGCTGTCCCTTGTGACGTTGGCCGCGTTAGAGACGGTCGGTTAGGATTTTGGCGGTGAAACGTTTTAACCAGGTTTTTCGTATTCGTTAGGTGCTTAAGGGGTTTTTAAGTGTTTTTTTCGTGTGGGTAGTTTTTTTATTTAATTAAATATTGGACCTTGTTTTTAATTACCCTGGAGTCCAGTATTCGTTTAATTTCGTACTTATCGTCGTCCTTTTCGATTTCCAGATTAATTTCCAGCAGGGCGTTTTTAGGTGCTGATTTAAGCAAAGAAATATGGAAAATAGGGTGTATTTTTATCGTTTTGGGTAGTGACAGTCGGTAGTTAGTCCTGGAAATAACCTTATCGATTTTAAATGGACCAAGTTTTTTGAAATTAAGCTTATCGCTAGGCCTTTTCGTTTTGATTTAAAAAATGTTCGAAATTGCATTTTGTTTTTGGCGTAACAAATAAACTTTATTTCCTTTCGATAAAATTGGTCCTTTAATTTTCTTTTTATTATAATACTGGGTTATCCTTTGCTGGAAAAATCGTAATTCCTTTTGTAATTGGACCTGTACTGTCTGAATTTTAATCGCCATTATTTCTGTTCGGGGAGCTTTTGCGGTTAACTTTGGAGCTTTATCGAATAGCTGTTTTGGCCGTCGAGTTTCTGCTTAATATCTATATACCGCTATATAGGGAAAAATACCTATATTTTCGTTAATAAAGGTATTATAAGTTATTTAAGCTAATGGAAAAAATTTAACCTAATTATCCTGTTAATAATTGATATAACTTTTTAAGTATTATTCCAATGTTTGATTTAAACGTTCCGTTTATCCATTTATTTATAAGTGATATGTTATAAAAAACTTAAGCTTAGCGTTTATCTACTTAAAGAAGCTAGTACCAAATTTTAATATAAAAAGTTTGTTTTTATCTAAAATGATTTTTTTTGGTATTTTATATTTGTCGAAGTAATATCGGATAAAGGCGTAAGTTAATTATTTTGCCGTTACGTTTCCTTTAAAAGGTAAGAAATACCTATATTTGGTGAATTTATTAACGATTACTTATACTCCATTATATTGAACTTTAGTAACGGGGTTTTTTGATAGGGGTAAACCGGTAATAAAATCCCAAGCAATGGTATTCCAAACCTTTTCTGGAATATCTGTGGGCTGTAAAAGTTCATAGGGCTTATATCGGGCTGCTTTTACCTTGTTGCAGATATTGCAATCTTTAACTACCTGCTTAACAGTTCGTCGAAGTCCTAGAAAGTCGTATTTTTCTTGCAATCGTTTAATGGTTTTGAAAATACCCTGATATCCATGTAATAAATCTTTATGGAATTCTTTAACGAATTGCTTTTGTTAATTTCGAGGGATATAAATTTTGCTATGGTACAACAGCTGGTTTTCAGGTTGTTTATTTAATTATTGTACTTCTTTTTACTTTTCCTTATTATAAGAATTTCGGAATTTCGTTAAAAGTTTTGGGGTAAGTTATTTCAGTATTTTATATAACCGTAGGGTACCGTCCTTAGTTTATTGTAACATTTGCATTCGACGTTTCGGAACCTTGGAATCGTAATTTCCTTTGCGACTTAAAATATTTGCTTAAATGTTTTTTTTCCCTTTAATATGGTAAATTTGGAAGTTGTACTTCGATAGGAAAATTATCCAGGTTTCGTGGCGTTTATTTAGCTTTTAAATCGTCATGAATTGGGTAAGGTTCTTATAATTTAAGTAAATATCGAAAGGCTTTTTAATTCCGTTAAAAAAAGGTTCCCATTTTTTAAAAGCGTTAATAATCGCTAGCAGCTTTTTGTCGTAAATCTTGTATCGAAGTTTTGCGTTTCGAAAGACCTTGGAATAATAGGTTACTGAATATTATTTCCTATTGCCTTTTTGTTACTCCAAAATTGCGCTTAGGGCATAATCTGAAACGTTTATCTTTAAACGTTTTTTTCGATTGGCGTTAGGTAATCTTATTATTAGTGCTTTGGTAATTTCGTTTTTAAATAGCTAAAAAACTTTTTTGGTTTCCTTTAAAAGTTCGAATTTTTTTTTAACATATTCCTTAATGGTAAGTTTCGTTAATAGTTTGACAATATCTTTATATCCCTTAATTAGGTTACGTACGTAACCCGTAAATCTTAAAATCTGTCGGATATTTGTAACGGTTGCCTTATTAAAGATGGGTTAGTTTTTAATTATTTCCAATTTGGAATTTTGGATCTGAATTTGACCGGGGGTAAAGGTAAATCCTAGATAATTTAGTTTTTGCGTATGCTATATACTTTTAGCGGGATTAATTCGGATATTTACTTTATTTAAAGCTTTAAGAACTTGGAAAACATGTTTCTTATATTTTTTCAGCGTTTCGGAATAGATAAGGATGTCGTCGAGGTAGACAAAGATATACTTATCTAAGAATTTTTTAAGTATGGTTATAATTAGGCGTTAGAAACTGGCAGGGGCGTTAGTAAGTTTTAAAGGTATTATTCGGTATTCGTAATGCCCGTATATCGTTCGAAAGGTAGTTTTTTATTTTTTTTCTTTTGCTATTTTCATGCGGTAATACCCGTTTCGAAGGTTTAAGGCGGTAAACTATTTGGCTTTGTTTGCGTTTTCCCTTAAGGTATTTATTAAGGTTAAAGGATATCCGTTCTTGATGGTGATATCGTTTAACTGTCGATAGTCGACCACGCGTCGATAAACCGGATTTCTGTCCTGGTCGATTTTCTGCTTGCCGTCCTTAATTTTAGGTACCATAAGTATAAGGTAACCTGCGGAAAATTCGGATGGTTAAATATAACCTCTTTTTAGGTTTAGTTGGATGTTTTTCCATAAGGCTTTTGCCTTTTCTGGATTTATATGGTAAATTTTGTAAAGCTTGGAGTAATATTTTTCTTTAATAAATATGCGATAATCCTATTATCCGTATAAAAGCAATTCGTGGTTTTCTTTATCCTTGAAAAATCGTTCGAATCGTTGATACTTTGGGGGTATAATACTGGCAGAATTTGATACCTTAGCTTCTCGGATAATATAGCAAACTTCTTTAAACCCTTTTTTAACAGGAATTAATTCGTAATTCCAAAAGAGCTGGCGAGTTTTCCAGTTAATTAACGGATTGCTAAAATTAAGCCATAGCATTCCCAAGATAACATTATAACTTAAAATGTCGGCGATATCCAGGGTAAAATGCTCTTAATGTTTTTGGATCCATATTGAAAGTTTATCAATTTCTTTAAGGATTCGTCCGCCATCGTACCAGGAAAAACTTCCATCAACTATCCGTAATTTGTAAAACTTTAGCTTATACCTCCAAGGAATGTAATATTTTTCGGCTACGGCTGGCGAAATAAAGTTACCTTCTGCTTTAAAATTAATCATGGCTTTAAAAGTCTGGCTTTAGTACTAAATAGGAATTTCGATCTGGCTTCGTATTTCTTTTTTTGCTTTATATAAGGTCTTGGTTTGCAAAGCTTTTCGATACCTTAATTTCGAAAACCTTTACCGTTTTTTAACTTCGTAGTTCTGTTCGCTAAAAGGCGTTTCCATTCGCAAGCTTTTTTAACTGCGTATTTGGTACACTTGTCGTTTATGCAAATATACCATCTTCGTTAGCCAATTTAGCATTTCACCTTAGCGATTTTTACCTCTAACATCTGGAAAGGCTTCCGATTCGAAGTTAAGATTTCTGCAGGGCTTGCTCCCATATCCAGAAGTTTATACATCAGGCATAACATAAGGGTATAATATAAGCAACCTTAAGCAATAGCTTTTCGGCTTTAATCCGAATCGGGGTGCAAATAACAAAATCGAAGGTATTCGGGCTATCGGGGAATTTCGATACATCTGCAGTTGCTATCAGGCTCTGTAAGGGTTTCTTCGTCTTAACCGGGCTAATAATCGTTATCTTCCTTTGTTCGAAGGTAAATTGGATAATCGTTATCGTTACAGGCCGAAAAATGGAAAAGTCCGTACCTATTAACAAAGTCCTATTTAAGGGCTTCGGTTTTAAAGTATACCGCCCGTTCTAGGAATTCTTCGGGTTTAAATGCCTTTAACCCATGGTTATCGGGATATATTTAGCTATATTCGTAATATATTTCGCACTTTTGCACATCCAAATAACATTCGCATCCTAATCCTATAGCTACCCTGGAAGCTGGTTATCCGGGATAATACTTACAAGCTTTGGCTGTTTAATTCTGGCAAATCGGGTAACGTTTATACTTTAGGTCGCCATTTGGTTTACAGTAGGTCGTCGCAATGGTATATTCCTGTTAGAAAAAAATAAAATTAACTTCTTTTTTTTCCTCGCTTTTATTATCTATTTCTTATTCGGCCGTTCGGGCCTTTTTTTAAGGAATCCCTTTTTTCCTAAAGTTCCTCTTAATTAAGGAACGACATTCGTTTTTGTAATAGCTTTTTTTGCCACAGTTAAAGTATTTAACGTTCGACTTATCCTTTCTGGGCTTCCTAGAAATGGTATTCGCTTCTTTTTAGGTCCTGTCCTTGTTTTTGCTTCTTTAAAACTTACTGCTAAAGCTTCAATCGTCCCTTTTTCTATCGGATCTCTTTTTCTTTAAATACCTTTCAAAGATACGTCGATCGGCAATAATAGTTTTATCAATATAATCCTGGAAAGGGCCAGTTTTGGGCATTCTGTACATCTTATCCTTTACTTATAATTTTAGGCCGTTATAAAAAAGATAAAACAATACGTTTTTTAGAAAATTAGAAACCGATATAAAGCGATTAAATTTAATCGCATATTCGGCTGCTAACTTAATTTGCTGGAAAAGGTGCAATTGTTCGACCGTATATTATTTTTTATCGGAATTTTCAAACAAAGCTCGCATTTTTTCCTTAAAATGTTCATATTTACCGAAAACATAATTAATTAGGTCGGAAAATTAATTAAGGTAATTTATAAAGTAGTCGTTCATAATAAATTCGGACTATAAAAGAACTTTTCCGGCAAGCAACTAAAAGATAACCATTACCTTTTAATAATCTTCCGTTAGAAAATTTTCATAAAACTTAAGGTAAAATCTGGCCTGGATTAAAAATCTTTTTATATTTATAATGCCGTCGTAGGGTTTTGGGGGTGTTAACTTATAGCCTTTAACCTTTGGCATTCCATAATAAGCAAAAGGTAGAACAATATTCTCGCGGGATTAATTTGCGCCAAATAAAGGTAATATCGAAAACCTTTGCTGTCGAGCAAGTCTAGCATTTTCCCTTTTTACCGCCTGGAATTTAATCATCAAAATACGTAGCTTATCGTTAATCGTAAGTTCTTTTTTTTTGCCTTTCGGGCTGTCGGATTCCTTTTCTTCCTTTTCCGGTTCGTTTTCCTGGACCTTAATGGTTTTTTTCGAAGCCGGAAAAGGTTATTGTTAAAAAAAAAGTCCTCCTTAAAACCGAATATTAACGGGGGCCATGTTGTCGATTAAAGAAAGAACTTTTTTAATAAAAGGTAAAATGTTTTAATCCAGATATTAATCGTTTATTAGCAAAGGCGATCGGGTATATCGTTTATTTTCTAAACGCCGTTTTATAATATCGTTTTTACTAAGTTCAAAAAAGCTTATGCCTAATTGGGCCTTAAACTATTCGTCGGCTATTAATTAAAAAGCTATTAAAATGTAACGAACCTATTATATAACTACCTGGAAACGTAATTAATATCCGAAAAGGGTTCTTGATTTGCAGATAATAATAAGGCGAAAAATAATTTAATAATTTGTTTGTTAAAAAAATTTGCAGACTTTTCCTTTAATCGTAAAACGTTACTTTTAATTAAAGACTTAAATTAATAACTAAAGAACAAATTTATTTGGATATTATTTACATAAGAAAACCGTTCGTTATATATCTTCCTATCTTTTAGTAAGTATGTTTTTAATCTATATAATCTACCGTAATCTACCCCATTTATCCTAGATTAACTAGATTACATTAAATCACCAAGGTCTTGGCCAGCTCCGTAATTTACCCGGAGCTCGTCCGCGCTAATCCTAAAGGAGCATTCTCATCTTGGAGAACCTTTGGTTCGTAACAGTTATTTAAAACCTTAATCGCTATCGCAGTTAGATTCGACTTAAAGCTTAAGCAGTATAACGCGGTAAATGCTTTCGTTAACGCCAACCTACCTTATGAAATATATATAAAAATACCCTTAAGATACCTATATTATAACAAGATTTTCCTAATCAGAAAGGTATTATATGGATTAAAGGAATTACTTCTGCTTTAGTAGAAGGAATTTACTAAGACGTTTAAAAATCTAGGACTTAATCCCATTTCCTATAAACCTTGTTGTTTTATTCGTTAAAAAGTGCTTATTTTTTTTTTATGGACGATATCGTTATAACGTACCGCAAGAAAAATTAAAACTTCGTCGATCAGGTGATTTAATAAATAGGAAAGCGATATACTTTTACAAGGGGCGAGGACCTATAGTAATTCCTAAGAATCGAAATAATTAAAGATAAAGCTAAAAGAAAAATTTAACTTTCTTAATTTAACTTTATAAATAAGCTGGCTAACTTAATCCCAAAAGAAAGTTTAAATAACTTTCCAGATACGTTAATAACGAACGTCGAGTTACTGCCGAATCCTAATCTAGCCTATTTAAGGTTTGTTAATAAATACCAAAAAAAGATCGGTTCCATTTTGTACGTAGCAGTTAATACGCGACCCGATATAACCTTTGCGGTATCCCGATTTGCCCGATTTAACTTGAACCTTAGCGACGTATATTACAAAGCTACCGATCGGATTATATTATACCTGATCGGGACCAAAATATTAACGCTGCAGTTCGGGAATAAGGATTCGTTAAATACCTAAAGCGACGTTTTTTTTACGGATAATACGATCGATCGAAAAAGCTTTTAAGCTTATATTATAAAACTATTCGGAAAAGTGATAAGATAGTAAGCGAATAAACAGGATATAATGATTACTTTTATAACAAAAGCGGAGTTATTATCTTTTGCGTAGGTTGTAAAAAAAACCTTATTTAGTTTTCGACTGATCAAAGAATTGGGAATTACCCTAAATACTGGACCGTTAAATATGTGGTGCGACAATCGATAGACCATTCGGTTTATCAACGCCGACGTCGCCCTGTTACAGACGAAGCTGCGGCATGTGGATATACATAATCACTGGTTGCGAGAAGCCGCAGAAAGGGATATGATCAGAATGGACTATACGCCTACGGGCGACATGTTGGCTGATGGATTGACAAAGGCCCTGTTACGAGAACCTTTCAGGCACTTCAGAAAGCAGCTAGGATTAGTGGATGTTACGGAAGCCCTCAATCGGCGGAGGAACAACCTGCGAGTGATTTCAAAGGAGGAATTGGCTGATCAGGAGGATTCGATCGCCGGAGGAAAGGTGGAATGGAATGCTGCGGCTCTAGGAAGTGATGAAGTGTGACAGTCAACGCCGTGACTGCGTCGAGGCGTTGAGGGGGTGTGTCAGCTAGCAGGGGGTGCGCTAGCACCCCATATACGGAAAGGCTTTCCCTGATCGGAACATATAGGTTCCGTGACTAGACTCCATAAAATGAGGAGTGC
>QJNY01000819.1:0-18253 GCA_004155945.1 Monosporascus sp. mg162
TTATTCTATTTATTCTATTTATTCTATTTATTCTATTTATTCTATTTATTCTATTTATTCTATTTATTCTATTTATTCTATTTATTCTATTTATTCTATTTCTTCTATTTATTCTATTTATTCTATTTATTCTATTTCTTCTATTTCTTCTATTTCTTCTATTTCTTCTATTTCTTCTATTTCTTCTATTTCTTCTATTTCTTCTATTTCTTCTATTTACGTTTCTATCTCGGGTTTAAATTACTATTTATTTAAATAATGATGTCCGCCTACAACCGCCCTAATAATGGCGGAATATTGGTCCGTAAAACCCGACCATTTTATAAATGGACAGAATGTAAAATAGCTTAAAATTAATCTTTTTGAATTTTCTTTTATTAATATATTAATGTGCAACCACGCGCCTGTAAATATGCCTATATTTGATATATAAACCTTGTTCCGAAACCCAGACGATTAAACTAGGAGGCTTCCGAATTTCATTTCGAAATTAATTATATATCATTTTGTAACGAATCTGTTATACGACCACCTGGAAGTATGAGTGGTATTCGAAAGGGGTTCTTGATTTCTAGGTAACAATAGTGCGAAGAATGATTTAGTAGTTTGTTCGTTAAAGAGATTTACGCACTTGCTCCTTAATCAAAGAACGTTGCCTTTGATTGAAAACTTAAATTAATAGCTAAAAAGCTAATTTATCTGGATGCTATTTATATAGGAAGTTATTGGTTTATATATATTTTTCCTATTGTGCCGTTATGGTGGATATGTTTGAATATGTTTTATATCTATTAAATCCAAGTACATCTTCCTGTAATGGTTGTAATATCAGATAATCAGACCAATTGCTAGCTCAGACCATTGAGCCACTAACCCCTTGTCGGGTCGTATCATCGACTTGTTGTTGTGCACACGCTCTTATCAGGATTTATGGGGTCCTGTCTAACCTGTCTTGGCTGTAGAGGGCTGTGTTCTCACATATAAATGGATGTATTCCATATTTACCAAATCCAAGCATAACTAGGTACATAAAGTTTTTAGCCGAGGTTTATCCGTTGCGCCTAAGTCTTTTGGAACCATCTCGACAATTCTTTTAATATATTCCTTCTCCACATTACTTGGACGTAACATTATTTTTTTCCTTTTAGGATCTTTGTCCTAAAGATAAAATAGGTAAGTATGCAAAGTCGAATGGGTTCAAGCCTTATTTTCAGGCTGAGCCAAATACACAGAAAATCATTACACGATGTAATTTGCACGATAGATACTCTACCCAGTATCTTCGAACACGATGACTGATCAATGGTTTTCCCGGTTAGGATAAATTGATACCTCAGTCCTATAGAGCCTCACTCTGAAGCCGAGTGGTTGCCGATAAGCTCGACCATGATAAACCTTATGCCCGCTAGCTGGTTCGGCAGGGTTAGACAATATGACTCAGGAGATATTAAGCTTTACGCGGTAAACCTGAAGGATAAACCTTAAAGATAAACCTTAAAGATAAACCTTAAAGATAAACCTTAAAGATAAACCTTAAAGATAAACCTTAAAGATAAACCTTAAAGATAAACCTTAAAGGCAAACCTTAACGGTAAATCTTAACTGCGTATAAAAGGCTGGCATCTTTCGAAGCCCTTGCTATTTTATTCGATCGTTTCCACAGCTTTTCGAATTACCCAAGACAATATGCCGCGCAAGTCCGAATATACGATACCGGCAATCCGGAACTGCAAGATTTTCACAAAGATCGTCTCATTAACGGTACACAATTCCTACCATATTACCGGACGAGCTAAAATTATCGATATTACTGTCGATGCAAAAAATCTTTCCTAAGAAGATCGACTTCGACTTTTGATTTTCGGATACGATTTAATTCGAAAAAATAACGGCAATCGATCTTTACAAGATTATATGCCGAAGAATATGACGATTATAACGGAACTATTGGCGAAACTGGAAGTGGAAGACAGTAACCAGCTTAGCAACTTCGACGTTCAGATTTTGGAACGATATATGCTGGAGAATTACGAGCGATTGTTTGCCCGGCTGTTCCGGATTGCGAATACCGTCTAAAATTTCGATAAGAATCGACGTAAACAGGAGCGGGACAAGGCAGTCTGCGAAAGGGATGGGTTTAGTAAAGCCTAGGAATTGAGGTAGCAATCTATCATTTTATTCAATTTTTTTTACACGGTCACGTCTCTTCTAGGAAGAAATAGGTAAGTATATTTCCTTTTTTCTTTTGATTTTTTTTTTCATATAATACAACCTTTTGCCTAATGATGTCGAATTGCATTGCCAAGCCAAAAAGGCGCTTTCGACTAGGTTAGAAATTATTTCGTAAAAGTTGGGTTACTTGGTTTAAAGACTTTGGCCATAGGCATTATTTTTATTTTTCGTATATTCGTTTCGAAGAAATAAATTGTCGATTTGCCGCACGCGTTTCTTTTTATAACGACTGTTAATGCCGTCAACGTCGGAACTGTAACGTAGCGATAATAAATTCTTAAACCGACTAATTTAAAAGCAAAAAACCTTTTTAAAAGAAACAGCGAAAGGCGGAAAATTAATTATTAATTTTTTAAAAATGGGCTGAAAAAAATGGATAATTTGCGTCGACGCAAAAAAGAAAAAAATATATATAAACGTCCGTTAGTCGGTTAAAACGGTTAAGGCTTTAGCAGGAGCTTTTAAAACGTCGAGCGATAGAAATGTTAAACGAAGGTTTCGAATTAGATTAATTAAAGGAAAAAGAAAAAGTAAAAAATGAACGGCGACGAGCTGCTACTGCACAAGTACAGCTTGTTTTTAAGATTGACGCGATAATAGGAGCGTTTATTTCTTTCGATTGGAACATTGGGGGGTTAAATTTGGGTGTTCGGCCGTTATTACCTGCGACCTTGGCTACGTTAAAGACGGTCGGTTAGGACTCTGGCTGTAAAACGTTTTAACAAGGTTCTTCGCGTTCGTTAGTTATTTAAAAGGTTTCCAAATATTTCTTTTATATAAGTAATCCTTTTATTTAATTAGGTACTAAATTTTGTTGTTAACTAATGTAAAGTCCAGGATTTCTTTAACTTTATATTCCTCGGTATCTTCTTCGATTTCCAAATTTATTTCCAGCAGGGCGTTTTTAGGTACTGGTTTAAGTAAAGAAATATAAAAAATAGGGTATATGTCAGATATAGGGGACATCAATTGTGTTGTATTAATTGGCTAGTTGCGTGTATTCTAGCAACGCGTACTGATCTTTGAAGTAGTCTAGCTACGGAGCATATATTTTCCAATCAGAGGGAGCCTTTCCGTATATGGGGTGCTAGTGCACCCCCTGCTAGCTGATACACCTCCTTAACGCCTCGACGCAGTTACGGCATTGATCGTTACACTTCATTACTTCCTAAAGCCGCAGCGTTCCATTCCACCTTTTCTCCGGCGATCGAATCCTCCTAATTAGCTAATTCCTTCTTTGAAATTATTCGTAGGTTGTTCCTCCGCCGATCGAGGTTTTCCGTAACGTCTATTAATCTTAACTGCTTTCTAAAGTACTTAAACGGTTTTTGTAACAAGGCTTTTGTTAATCCGTCAGTTAATATGTCGCCCGTAGGCGTATAATTTATTTTAATTATATTTTTCTTTGCTGCTTTTCGCAACTAATAATTATATATATCTATATGCCGAAATTTCGTCTGTAATAGGACGACGTCGGCGTTAATAAACCGAATAATTTATCGATTATCGCACTATATATTTAACGGTTTAACATTTAAGATAACTCCCAATTTTTAATTAATCGAAAATTAAATAAAGTTTTTCTTATAACTTACGTAAGGGATAATAATTCCGTTTTTGTTATAAAACTAATTATTATATTTTGCCTATTCGCCTATTATTTTATTACTTTTTTAAATAACTTTATAACTTAAAATTTAAAAGCTTTTTCGATCGATCGTATTATCCGCGAAAAAACTCTTACTTTAGGTATTTAACAAATCCTTACCCCCGTACTGTAACGTTAATATTTTGGTTCCGATTAGGTATAATATAACCCGATCGGCAGCTTTATAATACGTATCGTTAAGGTTTAGGTTAAACGGGTAATTCGGGATACCGTAAAAGTTATATCGGATCGCGTATTAATTATTACGTATAAGATAAAACCGATTTTGCTTTAATATATATTTATAAATCCTGAATAAATTAAATTAAAATTCGGTAATAACTTAACGTTCGTTATTAACGTATTTTGAAAATTATTTAAACTTTTTTTTTAAAATTAAGTTAACTAACCTATTTATAAAATCAAATTAAAAAAGCTAAAGTTTTTTTGCGCTTTATCTTTAATTACTTCGATCCTTAAAAACCATTATAAACCTTTGCTTTCTATAAAAGTATATCTTTTTTTTATTTACTAAAATACCTGATCGACGAGGTTTTGATTTTTTATATAGTACGCCGTAACAGTATCGTTTATAAAGAAAAAGATAAATATTCTTTAACGAATAAAATAACAAGATTTATAAAAAACGGAATTAAGTCCCAAATTTTTAAGTGTTTTAGTAAATTCTTTTTCCTAAAGCAAAAATAATTTCGTTAATCTATATAATACCTTTCTACTTAGAAAAATCTTATTACGATATGGGTATTTTAAAGGTAAGTTAGCGTTAACGAAAGCGTTTACCGCGTTATACTGCTTAAACTTTAAGTCGAATTTAGCTGCAATAACGATTAACGTTTTAAACGGCCTTCCAGCTGAAGTAAATGCGTATATATTACTATAAGCGTTTTTAAGTTGTTAATCGCCTGGTACGACGAAACGTACCTTGTATTTTTGCAACCAACCATGTTTATCGAACCTGTAAACATATACTTACATACACCTTAGGACCTATTTCCCTTTAGCTGAAAACTTATTAACGAGCTTCCAAGATTACATCTCCTTATAACTTTAGAAGTAGGCCTTTTCGGCCTTACGAAATAACTCCTTTAACGGGTATATATTCAGCTTTTTATAGCTTTACGGCGGTAGCAATAAATCGCTCTTATATACCCGGTTTCGCGACTTAAAGATTTTATATATTTTCGTATCGAAGCTTTTCCGATGAAGATAACGCGTATTTCGGATAATTAATATCCTTAATTTTCCGCAGCTTACCTGCCGATTATCGATCGTATTAATAAAATAAGTTATTCGTCCTGTATCAAACGCGGCTTTTTATACTTTATAATTATACCGATAACTATCTTTTCGACACGGAACGTACGCGAAATTTACGTTTATAATCCGTAAAATACCTTGGTTTTTTACCGTTAGTTTAGGTTAAACAAAACGACAACAGTTTAAAGTTGGTTTGATAACTTCCGCTAACGTATTAATCGTAGTAATTATTAAAGCAAACGCTGGTAGAAATAATGGACCAAAGGACGGAAATGGTTCGAATATAACGGTCGTATAAAAGTAACTAATCTTGTGCGAACCGGTTTATTCTTCCTTATTCCGTACGTTTCGTACGTTTATATCATTTTGAAATTACCCCTTTTATCTAACCGGTAATCAAATTATTCCGTTTAAGTTTTCGTTTTCTTTTTGGATTTATATATTTAGGTAACTTAAGCCTTAATTAAGTAATTTAACCTGTCGTAATAACTTCTATAGCTATTTTTCTGTAACGTATGTAAAGTTATTTTTTAAATTTTTGATATTACTTAAAAAGGTGGCCCTTTCGTTAAACGGTACGTTTCGAATAGCGATAACCTTATTAATCAGTAAGTTCCAGATCTCGTAAATATTCATAAATCGGTAACCGACGAGAAACCTAATCCATGCCTTTGGGTTCAACATTTGAAGTTTCTATTTTATCTTTATAGCGGCAGCTATTATAACATAGGCCATATAGCCATATATTCGTAAACAGGCCTGCTAAGGCTTCCGATCAAGCACTGAAACGCCGTTCCTATACGCCAGGTAAATATAATAAACTTCGTATAGGCTTTGCCAAAAAAGTCCGTATTTGGGAATACGATTATATAAATACACTGCCGTTTTAAGGATATACAAGATCAAAAACGAAGGTAACTTAGCGCTATTTCGCATTGCAGTCGCTTTCTCCTTAATCACACCCTCTAAACGCTTTGCACACCCGTTCTGGGCCTGGGTATGCGGTACTAAGAGCTCAAATCTAATACTGAGAAAAGGCGATTGAAGCATATTTCGAAGCTGATGATTTTTCAAAATCTCGTTATCGCATTCGAATACCTATGGGAAAACCTTGTCCTGGTTCTTCAAAACCCCTAGGAAGTATCGGAACGCTATAATCAATATATTTTGCTTTCGATTTTTAAAGTAGATAACGTCCCACACATATGAACGAAACACACATATAAGCGAGACACTTGTCGGTACTTCCCAGCAATATACCCAAATAACTTAACCACAACATATCAAATTAATTCCAATCAATCGTATTATCTTGCGTCGACCGTATCTACAGCTTCTGGACAAATGCACGCATTATATCCAAGCTTGTTGCGGACGCCATATTACCATTTCTTCCCACTAACCCGCTTGCAACCGACCAACTTCAGCAGCTATTAGCAGCAATTCCTTGCCACAACCTTTCTGTTGGCTCAAAGACCTTATTTATTCTATATAGCAAGTATCCCTCTTTCCGAGAAACGTCTGTTTTAATCGTATAATTACGTAAGTCTCGAGTTATTGCAAAATCAAATCCGACACGCCCTGCCATACGCTCCGCGAAACGCCCCGCACGGACCCTCCATGCCCCCCAACGCGCTCCCAACGCGTCCTATAACACGTTCTCCGACGTATATCTTCAACGTATTAAAACCGGACAAGAAATGCTCGCGTATTTATGTTTAGGATTCGGTCGAGAATAGTTATCTAGTCGGTCGGCTTTAGGTTGTACGAAACGGGTGTGGTATTTACTTAAACGCGTTAAGAGATAGTCGGTCGTAGGCGGGTTAAAAGGAAGAAATCGCAATATAACGTCCGCAACAAACCTTGACATAATGCGTGCACTCGTCGAGAAGCTGTAGATACAGTTAGTAAAGAAGCATTCGATTAATTTGAATCAATTTGATATGTTATGGTTAAGTTATTTGAGTATGTTGCTGGGAAGCACCAAAAAGTATCTCGCTCATATGTGTGTCTCGCTCATATGTGTGAGACGTTATCCCAAATAAAGCCTAAATACCTGTCGGTTGCAAACATAACGTATCTATATCCTTTAAGATTTTCTTCGAAATTTATAAAGTCGATGGCGATTCGCTATGCTAATCGGGAAGTTCCCTTCTTCGGCTCGCGGCGTATTTGTTCTTGGCTTTCGCCTTGCTACATGCTTGGCATTCGACTATTATAAATCCCTTTAGGCAAATTCCCCTTATATAAAACTGCAACTGGGCGATCATTTCGGGCCCTAAGTGTTACGGCTGCACCATACCGTTGCGCCAGGGGCAAAAGATTGGCGGAATGATCGCAATTGTGGCAATCATTCTGGTGCTTGCAGCTGCATATATACTGGAGCTGTCACGGTACTCCCAATCCGTAACACTAAGTATCCTAGTTTTAGGTGCTATATCGTACCGTCACCGATTCGCGGCGGTTTCGCTGTATATGAATTAATGTTTCGTTTATAAAATGTAAAGGCTGCATGGGTAATTATCGCGCTAATATCTTCTATAACGAACTAATCAAACCCATTTATCAACGTAACAACTACCTAATTATATTTATCTCGAATAAAATTATTAGTTCCCTGGTTATCCTACTAATACCTCTTCTTTCGAAGCTGCCGGAAAGATACCAGGTTGTATACAAAGTTCTCGCAGTAAGTTACGTTATACAAACGTAACGCTTTAGAGCCCTTAAGGCTTTAAAACAATATATTTACTTTTCCGTATCTTTTAATCGGGACGAAGCTGTTCTTTACGTATATACTGTCGCCTTGGATCGTTATCCTATAGTTCAGGAACCTGTTAATTAAGTTAAAGATATATATCGTAAACCCTAAATCCAAAATAGCCGAATTTTTCAAGGGATAAAACACGACGTTTATCGCATTGCGTTAATCAGAAATTAAGAAATACGCCAGGATTCGTTTTACTCACTTTAAAAGTTAATCTATCTTTCGGGTAATTAATTTCTCTATAGTTTTCGACAAACGATTAATCTTGTCCTTTAAGGACTAATCGGAAGTAATTCGGTCCTGGATTAATATTGAAACTCCTTTATTAGGCTTAAACTTTATTAGGGCTTTGTTAAGGAACGCGTAATAGCATTGGGGTAACGTATGCCCGGAATTTAAGTACATTTTGTACCGAATCCCTTATGCGTTTAACTTTTAGCGCTTCCGCTTGTTACTGCTATTATTTCGGCCCGTTTAGAAACCTTTACGACTGCTTCGTTTCGGTTCTTTGCCAAAGGTCCTATTACCTAGCTGATTATTAACGTTCTTTGTTTTTTTCTAATTATGATCGTCCTAATCAAAAAGGTTTGTTAAAGCTTTATAAAAAATCGGGAACGTTGCTTTAACGTTTCTTGCTAACTATTGTAAACTCGTTATAATCCAGTAGTTTAAAAAAACTCGCTCTAATTTTTAAGTAATTAATCCTTTTTTTTTTGATATTATCCCGCTTAAGAAGTATAAATAAATTCGACCAACTAGGCATAATCGGCGCTACTGGTATACATTACTAATTTGTTTAAATAACTGGCATAGTTATTTAGGGAACTCCATAACGCTAGCCTTGGGCCATAATCTCTTGCTACTTCGTTATTTATTTATTAAATCTCTTGACGGGCTTCGGGGCCTACTTTAATCGTTTTCGTATTCGCGTTTAATATTTATAAGTAATCGGCTATCGTAAACCTTTCCGGTTCGTTGCAATTTGGCGTACCAACCCCTAAGGTCGTTATTTGGGCTTAAGTAGGTCTGCTTGGTCGATAGGGAAAGGCTATCCAGAACTTATTTTATAAGCTCGTTGGAATTCTTTCGGAAAGTCTTGTATTCTCGGTTTAGATAGGTATAGGTCGCAAAGTCCTAATTGTAGGCTTGTCTGCCTTCGGTCGTTATCTCCAGGGTATTTGTTGGACGGCCCGTAACATCGACTTTTTCGGCTTATATGGTTCCTTCGAAAAAGGAACTAGCTGCTCGCGTCGTTATCTGACGAACTAATCTCTTTGAATAGGAGGCAATAACGGGCGCTATAGGTTTGACAGACCATAGAACGTTCTAATTAGGATTAATATAGTCCTACAGATTATATCATTTGGCTCTGGTCTTAAATTCGTCTTTGAATTTGTCCCAGTCCTTAGGACTACTGTAGATAACTGCGGACGTCGACAGTACGGTCGCCATTGTGGCTAATAAAGCATATAGATAATTGCTACTGATGTGCAGTCTATATCGTCTCAGCAACAGCTGATCAATTGATAGATAACGCGAATTGAGCGAATGAGACTCTTAATTGTCAGATATAGGGGACATCAGTTGTGTTGTATTAATTGGCTAGTTGCGTGCATTCTAGCAACGCGTACTGATCCTTGAAGTAGTCTAGCCACGGAGCATATATCTTCCGATCAGAGAGAGTCTTTCCGTATATGGGGTGCTAGTGCACCTCCTGCTAGCTGACAGTATATTTTTATAATTTTAAGTAGTAACAGTCGGTAATTAATTCTGGAAATAACTTTATCGATCTTAAATGGACCAAGTCTTTTAAAATCGAACTTATTATTAAGTTTTTTTTATTTTTATTTCAGAAATATTCGAAGTCGCGTTTTGTTTTTAATGTAACAAACAAACTTTATTTTCTTTCGATAGAATTAATTCCTTAATTCTTTTCTTATTATAATACTGGGTTACTTTTTGTTAGAAAAATCGTAATTTATTTTATAGGCGGACCTGTACTATTTGGATTTCAGTTACTACTGTTTTCGCTCGAAAAGCTTTTGCGGTTAATTTTAAAGCTTCGTTTAATAGTTATTTTGGCTATTAAATCTTTGCTTGGTAACTATATACCGTTATATAGAAGAAAATACCCATGTCTTCGTTAACAGATACATTATAAGCTATTGAGGCCAATAGAAAAAGTTTAACCTAATTATTTGCTGGTAATTAATGTAACTTTTCAAGTATTACTCTAATATTTGATTTAAACGTTTTGTTTATTTATCTATTTGTAGATAATATATTGTAGAAAATTTAAGCTTGGTACTTATTTGCTTAAAAAAGCTGGTACCAAACTTTAGTATAAAAAGCTTATTTTTGTCTAAAATAATTTTTTCTAATATTTTATTTTTGTCGAAGTAATATCGGACAAAAGCGTAAGCTAGTTATTTTACCGTTATATTTCCTTTAAAAGGTAAGAAGTACCTAAATTTAATAAGTCTGTTAACGATTACCCATATTCTATCGTATTAAATTCCAATAACGGGCCTTTTTGATAAGCGTAAACCGGTATTAAAATTTTAAATAATAATATTCCAAGCCTTTTCTGGAATATCTATAGGTTATAAAAGTCTATAAGCCTTATATCGGGTTACTTTTACCTTATTACAAATATGATAATCCTTAATTACCTGCTTAACAGTTCGTCGAAGTTTTAGAAAGTTGTACTTTTCTTGGAATCGTTTAGTAGTTTTGAAAATACCTTAATATTTATACAATAAATCTTCCTGGAACTTTTTAACGAATTGCTTTTATTGTTCGCAAAAGATGTAAATTTTGCCATAATATAGCAGCTGGTTTTTAGGTTGTCCATTTAGTTGTTGCACCTTTTTTTGTTCTTTCTTATTATAGGAATTTCGGAATTTCATTAAAAGTTTTGAAGTAAGTTACTTTAAGATTTTATATAACCGTAGGGTACCGTTTTTAATTTATTGCAATATTTGCATTCGACGTTCCGGGACTTTAAAATCGTAATCTTCTTTACGACTTAAAATGTTTACTTGGATTTCTTCCTCTCTTTAATATAATAGATTTAGAAATTATATTTTAATAAGAGAATTATACAAGTTTCGTAACGTTTATTTAATTTTTAAGTCGTTATAAACCGGATAAACTTTTTGTAATTTAAGTAAATATCGCAAGGTTCCTTAATTCCGTTAAAGAAAGGTTTCTACTTTTTGAAAGCGTTAATAATCGCTAACAGCTTTTTGTTGTAAATCTTATATCGGCGTTTTGCGTTTCGAAAGGCCATAAATAAATAGGCTATTAAGTACTATTTTCTATTATCTTTTTGTTATTCCAGAACTGCGCCTAAGGCATAATTTAAGGCGTTTATCTTTAAGCGTTTCTTTTTGTCGGCGTTAAGCAATTTCATTATTAGCGCTTTAATAATTTTATTTTTAAATAACTAAAAGGCTTTCTTAGTTTCCTTTAAAAATTCGAATTCTTTTCCTATATGCAAGGTCGAATAGGTTCAAGCCTTATTTTCCAGGCTGAGCCAAATACACAGTAAATCATTACACGATGTAATTTGCACGATAGATACTATATCCAGTATCTTCGAACATGATGACTGATTAATGGTTTTCACGGTTAGGATATATTGATACCTCAGTCCCATAGAGCCTCACTCTGAAGCCGAATGCGTGGTTGCCGATAAGCTCGACCCTGATGAACCTTATGCCCGCTGGCTGGTTCGGCAGGGTCAGACAATATGTCTCAGGAGATGTTAAGCTTTACGCGGTAAACCTTAAAGATAAACCTTAATTCTTTTCCTATAACGTGCCACACATATAAGCGAGAGACACATATGAGCGAACCACTTTTCTAGCTATTCCAACAACACATCTTCAATTGCGCATTTCTCAACAACTACAATATGGAGCGCCTTACAAAAAAAGCGAGAATGAACCTAGCCATTCAGGCTAAAAAACGAAACCCGAAACTTAGTTACAGAAAGCTTAGTTCTGCCTATGAAGTTCCGTATTTTACTTTAGTATACCGTTCTACTAGTAGATGCGCCCGAGCCGATATTATCCCTTCTTTGCAGAAATTGACGCCGACCGAAAAAAAATCGATTATCGACCGAATCCTTAACCTAGATACGCGAGCGTTTCCTGTCCGGCTTTAACATGTTAAAGATATAGCCAATATACTGCTAGCCCAGCGCGTTGCAGAACGCGTTGGAATCAATTAGGCGTCGAACTTTGTTAAACGGCAAAAAAAGCTCCAGACGCGTTTAAATCGGAAAATCGATTATTAACGGATCTTATCCGAAAATCCAGAAGCATTTCGCAAATGGTTCGAGCTTATTCGGGCTACAATCGCGAAGTACGGCATCGCAAAAGAGGATATCTACAACTTCGACGAGACTGGATTTTTGATGGGGCTTTTTATGGCAACGGGTATAGTAATTACAGTGCCGAAAGACGTAAAAAACCTAGGCAAGCGCAATAAGGGAATAAAAAATGGGTTACAGTTATCCAGGCTGTTAATTCCCAAGGTTGGGCTATGCCGCCATTTGTCATTATGGCGGGGAAAAATCATCTTGGGTCCTAGTACCGCGACAACCCATTACTAGCAGCCGATTGGAAAATCGCATTAAGTGATAATGGCTGGATAACAAATAAATTGGGTTTCGAATGGATCCAGCATTTTGACAAATATACTCGAACGCGTACGAAAAGTTCGAAACGTTTCCTTATCTTCGACGGCCATGAAAGTTACCATTCGATGGAATTCGAAAAATACTGCGCCAACAATAACATTATTACGCTTTGTATATCCGCGCATTCTTCGCATCGGCTCCAACCTTTTAATGTATCTTGTTTTTCTGTTTTAAAACGCGCTTATTCGCGGTACATCGAAAACCTAATGCGACGCTATCATACCCATATTGCCAAAGAAGATTTTCTTGCCGGCTTCTACGACGCGTTCCAAGCTGCCATGACGTCCGATAACATCAAATCTGGATTCGCAAAAGCTGGTCTTGTTCCATTCGACCCCAATAACGTTCTTTCCGAATTGGAAATTCTTCTAATTATGCCTACGCCGACCGTCTCCCCGCTAACCTCCGCCGGTTCCATTTTACCTCCCGCGAAGATCCTTAGAAATATCCGTAAAACAACAAAACAAAGACGATACTTGCAAAAAAAGATTAGAAATCATCAGGGTAGCTCGCTAACAGGAATACTTTAATCGGCTAAACTTGTAACAAAAGGTTATATGTTACTATTGCATAAAGCTGCTTTTTTCCGGGAAAAAAACGTCCAATTGCGCGAAACGAATCATACTTTAAGCACGCGTCGCAGGACCAAAAACAAACGTTTTTAAAAAGGAGGAACATTTACTATACACAAGGGACAAACTTTTCTGGCCTAAAAAGAAGGGGGTGGTGAAAAAATGCAGCCAACAGCAGCTGGGGGGGGTTGTCGCAAAAGGGTTGAAACGAAGGAACGGAAGTGTGGCGTCTGCGGCAAGCCCGGACATAATGCGCGTACTTGTGAAGAAGTTGTAGATATATCTAGCCAAGAAGAATCCGATTGATTTGAATTAATGCGATATGTTGTTGTTAAGTTATTTGAATTTGTTGTTGCGGAGTGCCAAAAAGTGGTTCGCTCATATGTGTCTCTCGCTTATATGTGTAGGACATTATACTCTTTAATAATAAGTTTCTTAAATGGTTTAACAATATTTTTATATCTCTTAATCAAGCTACGTACGTAACCGGTAAATCCTAAAATCTGCCGGATATCGGTAACGGTTACCTTATTAAAGATGGGCCAATTTTTAACTGCTTTTAATTTGGAATCCTAAATTTAAATTTAACCGGAAGTAAGGGTAAATCCCAAATAGTTTAACTTCTGCGTATGCCATACACTTTTAGTTGGGTTAATTCGAATGTTTACCTTATCCAAAACTTCAAACACCTGGAAAACATGCTTTTTATACTTTTCTAGCGTTTCAAAATAAATAAGTATGTCTTTGACGTAAACAAAGACATATTTGTTTAGAAATTTTCTGAATATAGTTATAATTAGGCGTTAAAAATTGACGGGGGCGTTAGTAAATCCCAAAAGCATTATTCGGTATTCGTAGTACCCGTATATTATCGAAAAGCAGTTTTTTATTTTCTTTTTGTTATTTTAATGCGGTAATATTCGTTTCGAAGATTTTAGGCGGTAAACTATTTAGCTTTGTTTACGTTTTCCCTTAAGTCATTTATTAAAGTTAAAGGGTATCCGTTTTTGATAGTATTATCGTTTAGCTGTCGATAATCGACCACGCGTCGATAAACCGGATCTTTATCTTAATCGATTTTCTACTTGCCGTTCTTAATTTTGGGTGCTATACGTATAGGGTATTTTGCGGGAGATTCGAATAGTTAAATGTAATCTTTTTTTAGGTCTAACTATATACTTTTCTATAAAGCCTTTGCCTTTTTTAGATTTATGTAGTAAATTTTGTAAAGCTTAAGGTGATGTCTTTTTTTAATAGGTATATGATAGCTCCATTATTCATGTAAAGGTAGCGTATAGTTTTCTTTATTTTTGAAAAGTTGTTCGAATCGCTGATACTTTAGGGGTATAATACTGGCAAAGTTTGATACTTTGATTTTTCGAATAATATAGTAATTTCTTTTGGATTTTGTTTTAAAAAAAGTTGATTTGTAGTTTCAAGAAAGTTAGCGAGATTTCCAGTTAATTAATAAATTATTGGAATCAAGCTCTGGCATTCTTAAGATTACATTATAATTTGAAAGGTCGGCGATATCCAACGTAAAATGCTTTTGGTGCTTTTGGATCTATACTGGAATTTTTCGGTTTCTTTAAGGATTTGTCCGTTATTGTACTTAACAAGATTTCTATTAACTGTACGTAATTTGTAAAACTTTAGCTTATACCTCTAAAAAATGTGATATTTTTTAGCGACGGTTGGCGAAATAAAGTTGCCTTCTGCCCTAAAGTTAATTATAGCTTTAAAGATTTAGTTTTGGTACTGAATAAAAATTTCGATTTGGTGTCGAAATCCCTTTTTTATTTCGCACAAGGTTTTGGCTCTTACAGCTTTTCGATGCCTTAGTTTCGAAAGTTTTTGCCGTTTTTTGACTTGGTGGTTTTATTCGCCCGGAGGCGTCTTTATTTGCGTGCTTTCTTAACCGCATATTTGGTATATTTATCGTCCAAGCAAATGTACTATTTTCGTTGGCCAATTTAGCATTTTATCTTATTAACTTTTACCTTTAACGTTTAGAAAGGTTTTCGATTTAAAGTTGAAATTTTTATACAGTTTGCTCCTATATCTAAAAGTTTATACATCAAACATACATAGCATAGGGGTATAATATAAGCAACCCTAAATAATAGCTTTTCGGTTTTAATTAGATTTGGGGTGCAAATAACAAGATTAAAAGTATTCGAGTTATCGAGAGATCTCGATATATCTGCAGTCGTTATTAGGTTTTATACGGGTTTTTTCGTTTTAACTGGGCCAATGATCGTTATTTTCCTTAGCTCGAAGATAAATTAGATAACCGTTATCGTTACAGGCCGAAAATGGTGGAAACCGTACTTATTAACTGAATTCTGTTTAAGGGTTTCGGTTTTAAGGTATACCGCTCGTTCTGGGAGTTGACTGGATTCGGGGGTTTTTTGCCCGTAGTTGTTAAGTTTTAGGCGTATCTGCCCATATTTGTTATACATTTCGCACTTTTGCACATTTAAATAATATTCGCATCTTAGCCCTATGGCTAACCTGGAGGCTAGTTATCCGGGATGATATTTGCAGGCTTTAGCTATTTAATTTTGGCAAATCGGGTAACGCTTATATTCTGGGTCGCCGCTTGGTTTATAATAGGTTGTTGCAATAGTATATTTCTGTTAAAAAATAGTAGAATTAATTTCTTTTTTTTTTCTTTGCTTTTATTATTTGTTTCTTATTCGGCCGTTCGGGCCTTTTTTTGAAAAATCCTTTCTTTCCTGCAGTTTTTTTTTAGCTAGAGAACGATATTCGTTCTTATAATAACTTTTTTCGTTATAGTTAAAGTATTTAACATTCGACTTATTTTTTTTTAGGCTTCCTTAAAGTGGTATTCGCTTCTTTTTAGGTCCTGTTCTTATTTTTTGCTTTCTTGGAACTTGCTGCTAGAATTTCCATCGTTTCTTTTTCTATTAGATCCTTTTTTTTTAGGTACTTATCAAAGGTACGTCTGTCGGCAATAATAGCCTTGTCAGTATAATCTTGGAAAGGCTTTATTTTAAGTACTTTGTACATTTCGTCCTTAACCTGTAACTTTAGGTTATTGTAATAGGGATAAAATCGGGCGTTTTCCGGTAGGTTGGAGGTTATTATAAAGCGATTAAATTCCGTCGTATATTCAACCATTAATTTTGTTTGTTAAAAAAGGTATAGCTTTTTAACGGCATTTTGCTCGTTATTTAGATTTTTAAATAAAGCTCGTATTCGCTTTTCTAAATGCTTGTAATTACCGAAAATGTAATTAGTAAGGTCGGGAAATTCGTTAGGGTAATTTTCGAAATAATTCTTTATAATTAGTTGGAATTATAAAAACCCCTTTTTTGCGAATAACTGGAAAATGGCTAATACTTTTTAATAATCCTCCTTTAAGGAGCTTTCGTAATACTTAAGGTAAAATTTAATTTGAATTAAGAATTTTTTTTATATCTGTAATACCGTCGTAAGGTTTTAGGGAGTTAATTTATTGCCTTTAATTTTAAGCATTCCATAATAGGTAAGGGGTGGAATAATGTTTTTGCGGGATTAATTCGCGTTAAATAAAAGCCATGTCGAAAATCTTTGCTGTTGAACGAGTTTAACATTTTCCTTTTTTACTTTTTGAAGCTTAGTTATCAAGATGCGTAGTTTGTCATTAATCGTAAATTTGTTTTCCTTACTTTTCGTGTTATCGAATTCTTTTTTTTTCTTTTTCGGTTCGTTTTTTTAAACTTTAATGGTTTCTTTTAGAACTGGGAAGGGTTGTTGCTGAAAAAAAAATGTCCTCCTTAAGACCGAATATTAGAGGAGCCCATGTTGTCGATTAAAGAAAGGATTTCTTTAATAAAAGGTAAAATATTTTAATTTAGTTATTAATTCTTTACCAGCTGGTGACGGCGATCGGGTATATCGTTTTTATTGGTGTTAAAAAAGCTTGTACCTAACTGGGCTTTAAATTACTCGTTGGCTATTAATTAAAAAGCTATTAAAATGTAATGAACCTGTTATACGACTACCTGAAAGTATAAGCAATATCCGAAAAGGGTTTTTAATTTGCCGGTAATAATAAAGCGAAAAATAATTTAATAATTTATTCGTTAAAGAAATTACGGATTTTTCGCTTAATCGAAAAACGTTACCTTGAATTAAAGATTTAAATTAATAGTTAAAAAGCGAATTTATCTTGGTGCTATTTACATAGGAAATTATTAGTTTATATATATCCTTTTTATTTTGCCGCTATAGTGGATATGTTTGGATATATTCCACATCCATCAAACCCAAGCATATTTTCCTATAATGGTTATAAATGGATGTATTCCATATCTATCAAATCCAAGCACAACTAGGCATATAAAATTCTTAGCCGAAATTTATCCGTTGCGCCTAAGTCTTTTAGAGCCATCTCGACAGTCCTTTTGGCATATTCCTTCTCCATATTAGTTGGACGTAACATATTCTTACTGGCCAGTTAAAAAAAGCAGCTGAAACTACTATATAAATATTACGTTTTCGGATATAAATTATTAAATAGGTTTTGCTGTATTATAAAATAAATTAATAAGATAGCTATACCTAGCCTAGCACGCCCGTATGCCCCAAAAGAGGCTCTGGAATAACTGTTACGCGCGGCTGTCCCCCCGGCGTTAAATAAAACAACAACAACAACAATTCTATTTTCGTAGCCGCCAGTACAATCGTATTATAATTAAAAACGGAAATATTTCGCCCTATACGTTCGTAATAATCGGAGAGCGTGTTTCGAATCTTTTTCGAGATCGTCGATAGCTACGGAATAACGAATGTATTAAGGTCAGCAGCGTCGCTCGAATAAGGATCTCGCGGAACGACTACCGCGTAAGTTGAACTGATTCAGGATACGTCCCTATAAAAGTGTCATACTGGTTATTATGGATGCATCGTAAGGCGAGCAAGCTATCGAGTTCGATTAAGTTTCGTCGTACTCGTCTCGGAATAAGACGTCAAAAAGAAAGACGGCGGGGGGGGGGGGGCCGTTGGCATTGCTGGCAGGGATAGGAAAGGCGCCAATAAGG